>SKCR01047030.1:0-78221 GCA_019454045.1 Zanthoxylum bungeanum | reverse complement strand
AAAACAAAAGTTCCATTGAAGAAAGACAAAGAAAGAAAGTGAAGGAGAAAAGAATAAACCTAAAGAAAAGCTTGGATTTTGTAAGTTTCTTAAACTTACTATAGAAAGGAATTTGTTCCTTAGGATCTAGGATACCTCTCATGAGTTTCTTAAGTTATTCTTTTCTTTATTTCTTGTGTTTTTGATGATGGAAATTTGTTTGAAAGTGTTGAGCATGTATGGTGAAGAAAGGATGTAACTATTGTAGTTATATGTATTCTTTTAGTGTTTAGAAACCAAGTTGCTATTCTAGAGTTGTTGACCCACTCTTAAATGACCTAGATTTGATCTTGAGTTGTTTCATTGTGTTGAGACTTGAATTGGATGAAAGATTGATGATTGAAACATTTGATTTAATGTAAATGGCCTAATTTGCCCAATTTGGGAAATTGAAAAATTAGGGTTCATAACCTATTCTAAATTTGGGGGTTTTGAGATATGTTGTGCATTAGGATGTGTATATGATGCATATAAAGTTTCATGTTGATTGGATTACATTTGGATGTGTTTTGAAGCATGAAATGACTAAGGCACAAATGCCCCCAAATTGAAGCATTCGGCCAAGAAATTAATTTTTGGTTTTTTGGTTGCTTTTGGTGTTTTGATGTTTTGAACATGCTAAGTTCATCTTAGAAATGATTTAGAATCATTCAAAATTGATTGGATCAATTTCGGACTAAAATGGACAAAATACCATATAAGGGTAATTTGGTAATTTCACTTGAATTTGATTCAATTGAAATTTTATTTCATTATTTGATTATTGGAATATTAAATAAATATGTTTATTAAATTAATCCGAGAAAAAGTTTTGAAATCTGAAAATCGGATTTTCACCGCTTCCGCTGCGTTACCGGATTCACCCCCTAAATAACCCCTTCAGAAGGTCCTTCATCTACTTGAACTTCAGGTTCCTCCGTTGGTTCGTTGTTTTCAGGTTGGACTTCATCAAGCTCAACCTGTCTATGATTACCACCTTTTGACAAAAATTCTACTTCTAGAAATTTTGCGAAGCGAGCTACGAAAATATTTCGATACTCGGTATCATAGAACAGATATCCCCTTGTATTCGAAGGATATCCAACAAACCTAAACTTTTGCCCTCAATGCGAAAACTTATCTTGCTGAGTCACCCTGACATAAGCAGGACAACCCCAAACCTTAATATAATTAAGATTTGGTTTCCTACCGAACCATATCTGATACGGAGTCGTAGGAACAGCTTTTGAAGGAATCTTGTTCAAAAGATGTGCGGCTGTTAAGAGAGAGTAGCCCCATAAGTAATAGGGCAAATCTGTGAAACTCAACATTGATCGGACCATATCCAATAAAGTCCGATTTCTCCTCTCAGACACTCCATTGTGCTGTGGAGTACCTGGAGGAGTATATTGAGCGAGAATCTCATTCTCCTTCATATAATTCATGAACTCACCACTCATATATTCACCGCCTCGATCAGATCGAAGACATTTAATATATTTACCAGTTTGTTTTTCTACTTCATTTCGGAACTCTTTGAACTTTTCAAAGGTTTCCGATTTATGTCTCATCAAATAGACATAACCGTACCGTGACAGATCATCGGTAAAGGTAACGAAGTATGAATAACCACTGTGAGCAGTTTGACTTAGTGGACCACATACATCAGAATGTACGAGTTCCAGTAAGTCGGTGGCACGGTGTCCAACACCTGAAAATGGGGCTTTGGTCATCTTACCCTGAATACATGATTCACAAGTTGGATAGGATTCAATGGTAAGATCTGGTATCAAACCATTCCTAACCAATTGGGTAAGGCGTTTAACGCCAATGTGACCAAGCCTCATATGCCAAAGTTCAGTATTATTAATTACAGGTAAACTACGTTTATTAACTCCAGTATTTAATATATCTTTTGAAGTTTGCAATGTATAATGACCATTTTGGTTTGGACAACAAAGGATCTGAATATTATTACTATCATATAAATATAAAGAACTGTTCTTAATATTAATACAAAAGCCTTTTGTATCCAATACAAAAAGTGATATAATATTAGCTACACATCCAGGTATAAAATGGCATTCATTTAACAAAAGTGTCCTATTCGGCAATGAGATCTTGCATACTCCCACTGCAACTGCATCCAAAGAGTCTCCACTCCCGAACCGCAACTGCATCTCCCCGGGCTTCAGCCTCCTACTTTCCTTCAGCACCTGCAACGAATTGCAAATGTGAATGGGACAAGCAGAATCTAAAATCCAGTTGGATGTAACGGCTTCACAAGCCAAAGATAAATCAATAACTGGAAAAATAAATATACCTGATGTAGATGCTCTATCTCTCCTCAGCTGGGCGATGTAATCAGGACAATTCTTTTTCCAATGCCCGACTTTGCCGCAGTGGTGGCATTTTTCTTCAGAAGCCCTCTTGGGCTTAGCAATCTTCGCCTGTTGTTGAGGACCAAAAGCCTTCTTCTTCTCTCATTTCTTCTTCTTTCCCTTGGACCATCATTGGGAAGAAGCAGAAATAGAAGTAGTTCTGGAGGGCGAGTCGGTACTCCCTTCTTAAGGTCCTCTTCTGCCGTGAGCAATATCTTATGTAGCTCCTGGTTGGTACAGACAGTCCCATTCATGTTGAAGTACATCACGAACTGGCGAAATGAAGCTGGAAGCGAACCAAGAATGACACTCCTACCGAGAATGTCATTCAAGATGAGATTATGTTGCCTCAACTGATCGATCAAATCGATCATCTGAAGAACATGTGGGCTAACTTCTTGCCCCTCATCCAGACGCGCATGGAACAATTCCATTGCGACTTTGTGAACAATCACTTGTTCTTGGTTCTCAAACGATTGTCTCAATCGCGTCATCATACTATAGGAATCTAGCATACCATAGTATTGTTTCTTGAGTTTCGGAGACAGTGAACTAAGGATATATGATTTAACCCTTAAATCATCATCCTTCAAAGTTTCAAAAACTTGGCGTTCCTCCTCCGAAGCATCCGCACCCACAGCAAGGGGCAATGGACCCTTAAGAACATATCCCAGCTTTTCGGAATCGAGGACAATCCTCAAATCCAATTCCCATTCGGTGAAGTTCTCTGCGCCTTTCAGTTTGTTCACATCAAGCATACGCGCAAACTGATTTGTGGATTGTGCCGCCATCGCCAATCTATCATATAGATCACGAAAAACGGTTAGCAAATATTAAGCAGTTTCATATAAAATCAAAAGCATAAACTAGATCATGGATTTTTAATCTAAAAAATGCCCCTCCCACTAAATCATGCAATATTGTAGTCCCCAAACAGAATACAAAGATTTAATATTTAAATTAAATACAAATAGTGAAAAGTGGATCCCGTGAATATATTTCAGCTCACAACAGAGGCACGGTCTCGCCTACGTATATTCATCAGGTAGACAACTCATTTGTCAATCACTCAATAGTGACTCATGGGTTTCCGGTCCTGGTCGTTTCTCGTTGTCGCTGCGAAGGCAGGCCCACAAGGAGACGTACCAAGGTTAAACTCGTCAATGATAAACTCAAGTTACTTACGTAATCCTGACAGCTAGGGCACGTTCAGAATTCCGCTTTCGCTTGAATTTATCTAGTATCTGATATACATCCGGTATAAATAAATCTCTATCGGCTACACCCTCACAGCAGAGGCACGGTCTCGGATGTAGTCACGGAGAAGTATTCATAAACCGTATTGACAAGACGGACCACATAACATGCATCAAATACATAATTACATTAAAACCTTATTAATCAGGGATTTTCCGCTAAGTGTCATACACCCTAAATCTAACCAAATTAGATTATAATAAGCATGTATATAGTCAAGAAAACATGATTAAACATTGATTTAATTAAAGCTAATCATTTTAGGGGGCCTAGAATCAGACTCGCTCTGAAGACATGTGTGTAAGGGTTTTTAGGGGCTAAGTCCGGTAACGCAGCGGAAGCGGTGGAAAATCAAATTTTCCGATTTCAAAATTTTTTATCGGATTAATTAAATAAATATATTTATTTAATATTCCAATAATCAAATTATGAAATAAAATTCAATAAATCATATTTAAGTGAATTTACCGAAACTCCCTTACTTGGTATTTTTGTTCATTTTAGTCCGAAATTGATCAAATCAATTTTGAATGATTCTAAATCATTTATAAGATGAACTTAGCATGTTCAAAACATTAAAACACCAAGACAACAAAAATCCCCATTTTTCCTTCCTTGGCCGAGAGCACCATTTTGGTGCCAAAGTGTGCACTTTGTCATTTCATGCATCAAAACACATCAAGATGTAATCCAATCAACATGAAACTTTATATGCATCATATACACACCCAAATGCACAACATAAATGAAAAGCCCCAAATTTGGAATTGGTCATGAACCCTAATTTTTCAATTTCCTCAAATTGGACAAATTAGACCAAATTGGTTAAATCAATTACTTCAATCATCTTTCTTCCATCCAATCCAAGTCTCAACACAATGAAACAACTCAAGATCAAATCTAGGTCATTTAAGAGTTGGTCAATAACTCTAGATTAGCAACAAGGTTTCCAAAACCATAAAAGAATGCTTACATCTACAATAGTCACAAACTTCTTTCATCACACATGCTCAACACTTCCAACAAAACTTCCATCATCAAAAACACAAAGAATAAAGAAATGAATAACTTAAGAACATCATATGATATAGCCTAGATCATAAGGAACATTTTCTTATCTAATAGCAAGTTGGAAAAACTTACTAAATCCAAGCTTTTCTTTTGTTTTTCCTTTTCTTCTTCACAAGCTTCTTTGTTTTTCTTTTAATGGTGTTTCTTGTAAAGTGTATTAGGTTATCAAATGAAAATGAAATGAAAACAATATATACTTGCATCACAAAGGCCTTGGCCGAATTTGGCAAAGGCATATACAAGAAATATTAATTTCAATTTCATTTGAATTTCATTAAATCAACTTGATTAAATATCTAAAAACACCTTTAAAGATATTTTAATAAAGTCAACAAAGGCAACTTAATCATTTTAAATCAAATATCCAAAGTTAAGATATTTATATTTTAATTAATTTAATCATTTAACAATTAAATAATTAATTAATTAATTAAATACAAATATATTAAATATATGTATTATATTTACATTAAATATCAAATACATATATTCATTTAGGATATTAGTCAAATATCTCAATTTGACTATTAATTAATGTGTATTTAAATTAATCAAGTATTAAATGTAAATACACAATAATTAATCAAATGACTATCGGGTCCCTTTAGCATGTATTTTGCGTTTAACCTTTAAACGACTTTATAAATAATCAACATTATTTATATTGTTGCTATAGTGCTCTACGAGTATGTTTCATTATTGAGACTCTCTAGATTCAGGTATATCCGTCACGAAATTCAATTTCGTGTCCATAATTTATCCACCCGTAAATTATGACGATCACAGATAATCTCGCAGAATCATACAGGTCGAGGTCATGGAAAATATATAATTCCTCCGTCACAGGTATCCGGATAAATCCCAGAGATATAGATGTAAACGTCAAATCTCTATGGGATTATCCAGTCGACTATTCTATTAGCAATCTCTAAAAGAATGTTTAGAACCAGCTTCTAAACTTTACCACGGGCCCATGGTTTTATCTGATTGCTAATCATATGGACTACCTATGCTCTGGTACACAGAACTGACGGATCATATCTTGATACACATAGGACACCCTGAGGATCTATCTACACCCAACGAACAGACGGAGGTCTGATCTAAATAGATCGGTGACATGATTTCCATCTAAGTTTAGAAGATGTCTCATGTGCCCACAATGGCATCTCAAGTCTAAGAATCACAAGGGCTACTCAACCCGAGAAGATTCTTATTGACGTTGGTGTACCATCCATTAAGAATCTTCAGTGAGTCGTTTAGTGTTTATCCGCTATAAACACCTACACGTCTATACTAGTCTCCAAGACTAATGGTCCATTAAGAAACCATTGGAATCATATATTCCAGTATACGACATGTACTTGTCTCAACGGGTTTACTTTACTGACCAAGTAGTGTAAACCTTGACCAGGAACTGTCTGAGAATGACAACGTCCTGATACTACTCAATGTCAGTTGCGACGCTTTTGCAACAGTACCATGACTAATCATTCTAAGGTCATTACGTCTTCACCATATATAAAGATATATTATATTATAGAAACTGCATATATTATTCATAATAATAATGTTTTACAGAAGTATTCAAAATAAATACAACCGGGAATTGGCGCTCTGAGCACCAACCCCAACAATGTGCACATGTAGAGGACTGGGGGGACGGTGATACGTAACGCCCTCAGATCCTAGTTCAAGACTAAGGATGACATATGTCTATAGATCCTAGTTCAGGGTCAGACAGTAGCATAAATTATCACTCTTGGCTCTAGTTCAGTGGCTTGGGGGACGACGATACGTAACGCCCCAAGACCACTGGTTTAACATATGAGGGACGATGATACGTAACACCCACATGCGTCAGGTTTTTCAGAGATAGATTCGAATAACAAGTTTCTAGAGAAAATATTTTCAGAGATGCAATTTTCAGAAATAATAGTTTTCTAAAAGAGTTTTAGAAAGAAAAGTTACTTTTATAGAAATACTCAGTTTTACAGACAGAAAAGCTTTTTCAGAAAATTTTTACAGAAAAAGTTGTGGTTTCGGATAAGAAAATAGTTTTTAGAAAAAGATGGTTTTCTGGTGACAGTTTCGGTTTTAGAACCAAGAATTTTCATAAAAGCACATCAGTTTTTTTAATCGTTCACTCACTAGATCGTTCAAACGACCTAATCCCCCACACTCCCATTTTCTTTGTTTTGTATGTTTACCCACAGGATGAGCTCGGAGGATGGATACTGATGGATGTCATTAGGTGTTCGGTCCACCAAGTCAAGTCAGAGTTATAGTTCAGTCAAGTCAAGTAAAGTCCAGTTTCAGATATTTGTATAATAAAGTTGTGTATGAGTATTCATGTATAGAGTTGTTGAGATAAGTGATGTTGAGTGTTCAGTTATGTGTGTATCGTTTTACATTCTATGTCAAGGATTTTGTTAATGGTCTCATATATGAGATTACATTTGAACAGAGTATCAATGTTTTTCATAGTGAGAAAGTCAGAAGTTCAGGGGGATAGTACGGCTTATTCCCTGCTGGTAGCATCTCAAGATTTAGGATGTTACAAAGATGGTATCTGAGCATGGTCTAGAGAGTTAGTGACTGTAGTAGGCAGAGTGTTAGGGTCTTGTATACGTAATATGCCCGGGATACTAGTATGTAAGGCAATACCTCTCCAGTATCTGATCATCGAGTACGTCCTCAAGCCTTATAGTCAAGTTAGTAAAAATTCCCAAGTTATCTGAATTCTCTTCATGGTAAAAGTATCCAAAATTCTTGTTCTAGTTAAGGATTCTTATGTAGTAATCCTGGCTTATTTGCCAAAGTTCAAGAAAAATTGGGAGAACATATAGTAAAGTTCTAAGAAGAGTTACGCAAAGAAGTGGGATAAAGAAAAGCTAAAAGAAAAGTACGATGTGCTGATGCCTAGAGTAACCGGAAGTAACTACAGGTAGAGATGCAAAGCGAATAGATAAGGAAATACGAGAACCTATAATAGTAAAGAGAATAGAATAAGCCTGAGCAAGAGGAAAACCTAGGTACAATTCCTTCATTTTTTCGTAAGATTCTTTTCTTTCTAATAAGACTCTTCATCTCATCAGAAAATTCCTTCAAGAATATCCAATAGCCCTGAATACCTCTTATAGGTAGAAAGTTCCCCGAGTAATGAAGAATAGACAGGAAGATAAAAGAAACAAGAAATCAGAATTAGACGTGGGAGTTCCAATAGAGGTGAGATGCCAAAGAGGATGAAGACATTCTAGACCCCAAACCCAGGCTCGCAGGTAAGTAAATGAAAGTCGTAAGCAGAGATGATTAAATTACATTACCCAAAGAAACCCGATATAGATACGACACTAAACTACCCAGATTCTTACCCCTCAGTAATACCGTTACTGAAGTTGTCCTGATATAACCTATCTCATACCTATCTTACATGAGTAATAAAATCCAACAGGACACAAAATACCAAACAATGACATCAACATCCGTTGAGATGAAAATACTTACCCCATTCTTCATCAGTATCACTAAAGATCACCACACGAAAGCTCAGCTTATATATAGTGCTATATCTTAAGTTAAAACGGAAAACACTGAGAGGTAGTTCACCCCAAAAAGGGATAAGGAGGCTTCTAAGACTAGAAAAGACAAAACCCGATATAAGACAAGATTAATATTTGGCCACATAAGTAAGAATTCTTAGATCAGTCTGATGCCAATAGGAAGCGCATTTGAGTTTAAACAGACAAACCCATGAGGTTGTAAACACTTAAGAGTAACAAGAATACTAGTATGAAAAGTAAGGTTAAATAATATAACTGTAGTCTAAGCAATACTGGAGAAACAGAGATTGAGAAATAACCGTAAGAAGTAGTACGACTTAAAGTCAAGAGATGAGATATGGAAAATAATATAGAAGAACACGGGAAGTGACAAGAAGTTCAAAATATAGGATAACATAGTTAACATAGCTCAAAGGTAATAACGTAAGTGGGGACTTCATAATGGTTAATGAAGGATGAGGAATCTTAAGACATTAGCTAGTGTAGACACTGCGTTTTTGCATAAGCCCGATGATGAGCCTCATATGGAGGAATACCTGAAAAGTTGCGGAAGTTGCGGAAACGAATGCCGGAAGGAAATAAATCCTCTAAAATTAGCACCTCATTGGATTCAAACTCACTTGCCAGCCTCGGATTCGCTCAGTCAGTTGCTGTTTCAAACCTTAGCCTCGGACCCACCATGCAGCCCATACAATCCATTATGCCCTTGCACCTTCGGCCCATGCAGCCCATGACCCACTATGCATGCCCAAAACACCACACAATCAACCCATGATTTTCCCAAATATGATAAAATCCCCTCTTCAACGCTTTCCAATTCAATGAGATTTTGGGATCCCATCCTCACCAATTTAACAAGATTTGAGATCTCCTCACCACCAAATTTATAAGATTTTATTCCCAAAATAAAAGAAATAAAAGAGATATTGCTTGTTTTGTAGAGAAGCTTTCACGTGGGGCCATAACTTTGACTAAACAAAAGGGAAATTATTGAATTTAAAAGGGAGCTTCAGCCAAATTGGAGAAGGAGAGAGAGGAAGCCCCACGTTTGACTAAAAGAAAAGAATTGAAAAAAGGGAAGTTCCGTCTGTTGAATTGGAAAGAACAACGCGGGCCCAAGATCTAATGGAATTAGGTTTCAATATTTCTTTTGATTTAAAAAGCATGCAAATGTGGCGACATGGGGGGACTCACGCATTGAAAGAAATATTTTTTTAGAGAGCTGGGATGTGACCATGAAGAAGGAAGAATGAGAGCTTCAACCGAGAGCAACCAAAAACAACGGAAGCAGCAAACCAGTGGCATGAAAACAAAAACCAGCAAGCACCGATAAAAAAAAAAAAAAAACCCAACAAACCGTGAACCAAAAAACAGTCCCAAAAAACACCCAAAAACAACAGCCAAAAACAACCAACTAACAACTAACTACATATGCATATCATGATATGATTCACCTGAACTAAGAGAGTTGTATTTGTCTAGGCTGGTTTGACTAATTGGATATGCTTTTTTAAAAGTAAAGTTACAGAGTCAGTTGATATGAGAGAAATTGCAAATCTTTATAAGTAATTTTGATATTTTAATACATTTATATGTTTTATGCTTTAATTCATGAAATTTTTAAATTCATACACTTATGGTCTGTTTTGATGTAGGAATGAAGCTAGTGCAATAGAGAAGCTCAAAGCCTTGCAAAGTAATGAAAGCTGACTAATGTCAACAAATAATTGTTAACTCTTTCGGACATTCTAGAAGATTTAGAGATCTAATTGCCATGAGGCCAGTGGCATTGGAAAGTAGACTTGAAGATGATCAAATAAATATAAAGAACACATGATTTGGTAAATGGACTAGAAAGTTATAAGCATTTTGATAAGTATCATTTATATTTAATTATTAATACATTCTAAACTTATTATTTTGTTAGATTTCATGCCATGTTACGTGTTTTGTAGTTTATGATTTATTGATTTGAAGCATCAGAGCATGGATCTTAGGGCAAATGGACGTGTTTTGGAAGCTTAAAGATGTAAACGAAGCATGCAAAAAAGGCTAAATACGCAAAAATACTCATCTTGGCCGAAAAGGAGGCATTGCGACACTAGAAGTTGTATCGCGACGCCATCAGCGTAAGAAAACATGAATTTCATAGAAGAAGGTATCGCGACGCCACTTCGAATTCCTACACTAAATATAAATTTTGGTTTTTCTACATGCAGAGGGACTTCAGGACTTCCTATAAATACATAGTGCGTCCAAAACCCTCGAGGAGAGAATGAGACACGAGAAGAGAGCTAAAAACACATAATTTAGAGAGATCCAATGAGGGGATTGAAGAGCGAGAAGAGGAGACGAAGGTGGTGACGTTCGAAAACGAATGTATTCGATTCAGATTTTATCTTCTAATTTTTCTTCAAACTCTTATGATGTTCAGTATGTTCTTGACTACGTATTCATTGTTTTTTTATTCAATTATGACATAATTTCTTATTCTAAAGGATGATGTAGCCTATGCTTCAAACCTATTGCCAACAAATTATTATGAAGTTTTAAGTGTTTAAACCTATGTATGTAGTGAATTTGGATTGTTCAATGATGAATATTTACATGTAAACACCTTTAGTTCTAATATATATATATATATATATCTATATTATAAAGCACAATGGTGTTGGAGGAGAGAGAGTGCATCCAACGGCTCTCTTTATGTGGCTTAATTAACGGCTCAGATCATTTCATTGGTAATTGGGGGGAAAGAGAGTGAATTGATTGATGGAAATGGTCAAAATTTTCAAATTTTCAAATAAAAAAATAGAAAGTTAAAATAAAATCATTTAATTTTGTAACAACGTGCCGTAGGCACGGGCCAAATACAGTAACACCGTGCCGTAGGCACGGGCATCATTTAATTAAAAAACAAAATCATTTAATTCTGTAACACCGTGCCGTGCCGTAGGCACGGGCATCATTTAATTAAAAAATAAAATAATTTAATTCTGTAACACCGTGCCGTAGGTACGGGCCAAATACTGTAACACCGTGCCGTAGGCACGGGCAAAAACTAGTATATGTATATGATGAATTGTAAATTTGATTTGCAAATTTTATTTTAGGTAATTATAAAATTTATTATTATTATTATTATTTATATATTTTCACATGTATACTTTTTTCGTGATAGATATATATTGTCACATATCGTGACAGAATTGTCCCACTAAATGTTTTAAAAATAAATTAAATTTCCCACTTAAAAAATGATTTTTCTTGCCAAAATTTAAAAAATGGCGCCAAAAACACTTCTTGATGAACTGTTCTCGCCAAAAAAGTTGTGACAGATTCATGACGGGTAAAACTGGTTAATTTTTATGACGTTTTTTGTATGTCACATGGTGTGACTGCACATGTAATGACAAATATAAAATTTATCATAAAAGCCCTCAGATGATAGTTTTTAGCCGTCAAGATAGGCTTTTTTCATGTAATGTTGTGTTTCCTACAGGAAATTTTGATTTCCTCAGTGTCTTTATCAGATGGTTTAGAATTTTTGGCAGATCAGTTAACAAATATGCGACAAGCAATTTACTGAGAAAATAGATCAATTTGTCCTTCCAGTGAGTGAAATTCGTTCCATCAAAGCGATCCAATTTGAGCACATCATGATTGAATATTTTGATGAATACAAAATCAAAACCACTTGCCTCCATTGCTATAATTTCTTTAAGATTGTTAAGAAAAATAATATTCAATAGAAGGCTTTGATAGTGTATTTATTGTCCTTAAAGAAATTATATTCTCATTATGTTGTTGCTGGGTTAATGATAAATTCCTTCAGGATATAAAGCCAAACAACCTAAAAATTCTCTCACGAATACGTAAAAGTATTTTTTCTTATTAGAACAGAAAGTATAAGAGAGGAAGAAGTTGACGGCTTTTTTCATGTATGTTGTTTGTTTCAGAAAGTATCAGATGATAGTTGTTGGAGAGGAAATAGGTATTTAAAATACCTTAAGCAAACACAAGTTTTCAATTTAAACAAAATTATTATATTATAACTGTTAACTAAAATTCAAAAAATTAATTAATTTTAGATTTAAATTCTAAGCCCCAAGTGTTCAAGTACCAATCTTTGACTCTTAAATAATTCACTTGAAGTATTTGTATTTCCCTTCATAATTTTTCAACACCAATTTTAAAAGCTTGAGTGACTTAACTCTTTTTAACACTTTTTATCATTATATCGGGATAGAAAATTTCATAAAAGTCACTAATTATTACTAACAGTTGTGTATTGGAGTTAGAAATGGTAGTGAAACCTTAGTCTGAATACATTTGGGTTGTTCGGATCGGTTGAACCCGACCTGAATATATTTTTACATTTGGATTCAATAGTATAAACTTAAACACATTTTTTTTTTTTGGCTGGATTTAATCCGAACCCAATTTTTTTTTGAATTTTTATTTATTTTTAATGAAATCATGGTTTGAAACCAGAATTCCAAATAACTATACCTTGATTTTACAAATTTAAGATTTCATAGAGGTCCGGTATGAGGAAAATCTATCATAGTCGAAAATTGCATTCTCTTATTGGAGGTTTTTTTTTTTTTTTTCAAAAAAAAAAAATCTTTTAACTTGATGAGATTCTGATTAGAATTGGACTAATCTAAAATACAGATAACATGAATTTCAACATATTAAAAGAGAAATAACAATACTTTGAAATTTATGTCTTTTCTATATTTTAGTTTGATTATTAACTTATTAATTAAGTTAATGCCGGCAAGTCATTGACATCTGAACCAAGATAAATGATTAAAAACACATAAACTCCAATGCATTTAAAAATGAAATACAATGCATGAGAGCTCTTGTTTTTCTTGACTTTTGACATTTATATGTCCTTACCTGAACATTTTTCTCTATAAATATAATGAATCATTTTCTATTGAATGATCTATTAATAAATTAAAAAAAAAATTCATAAAAAATCAAATCAAATAAAGTCTTTTCTCATTATGTGGGATTAACTAGATAAATTTTTTTGATGTCAATATGTTATATATAAGATTATTGATTCATCAAATTTCAAAAAAAAATAAATTTCTTTTAACATATTTAATATAATAAAAAATAAATAACACTAGAAGCAGATGCACTGTTATTTGGGCTGCAGATGGCCGTCCAAGAAACGCTCTTGGCTTTGATAGAGACCGATTTGATACTAGTGACCAACCTAATCTTTAGGAAATATATTAGTCGTCTTGAAATAGCTTCGACAATTGATGAAATTCTGGGGGATTTTGAGGAATTTTCATCCTGGGGTAGTTTCCCATATCCTTAGAGGAGGCAATATAGTAACCCACTTTTTAGCAAATATTGCTATCAATTTTGAGGATTCTGGTGTTTGGATGGGAGACTATCTTCGAGATATCCAATTTTTGTTAAACAAATAATTGTCAATGAAAGTAAATGCTTTCATTCAAAAAAATAAAAATAAATAAATATATCTCAGCCAAATTTATTCTCCACCAACTGACGTATAGCAGCAGCAACATCATCTAAAAACCTAAACCATATAGACTATCAAATCCAGCTTTTAGCAAGTAACCATTAACATCCACCATTAATTGCAACTCTGCAAGTTGCTAGGTTAAAAGCTTTCTCCCAAAAGAAACTCTATATATAGCCAAAAGGTAAACAAATATACAATTAACCCTAAAACTTAAGACACTTGATACTACAAGAACCAGGGTAGCTGGAAACATACATATCATACGAGTCGCCGATTGGAGCTCCTAAATTTTGGATTAAAATAATAACCTCCAATATAAAGTTTGCTATTTAATAAGGAAGATAAAAAAAATCTTATTTCATCAATAGCCCCCATATATTTTTGAAACTCATCTAAGTCGGGACTGCCCCGTACAAGAACTAATGCATCAGTTGAGTGCACAACCACTGCCACTCCTCCGGTGGAGGGACCTCCAAGATCAACCTATCCAAGTCCTTAAACGACATCGACATGCCTTTCGATAAGACGACGTCGTCTTGTAGCTGACCATCAACCTCAACTGATACTGTAACTCCTGATCTCTTGGTCTCTTCCGCTGATGATGAATTGTTTTCCTGTATCCATGCAACGCTAGAATCCTTGCCCGTAAGTTTCTGAACGACGGATCTGAAGCTCATGGGGTCAGTTTCCACATACTGAGTATCCATTAGAATTACTTTAACTGCTGCTGCTGCTCGCTTTTTGCTAGACATCGTATATAATAATACTTCAAAATGGGTTGAATTTCTTGTGAGTTATGATTAGTTTATTATAGAATTTTGAGTCTTTTTGTTTTGCTTTTTATAATAAGAAGGAACGTGAGTCGGGGAAAGTGACAAGAAATGGGAGTGTTGTGTTTTGACTGGGAGGAAATTGATGATTGTTGTTAATTAAAATGTTTATTGGCAGTCAATAATGACCAACTTGGATTCAGTCAAGGGCACGCAATTTGGAAATCTTCAACAAAATCTTATGATTCTCAGTATACACTGCGGTTATTTTGAGAGTACTAATTAGCAGCATTAATACTAAGCGTGGTTTGATGGTGTAGGATTCATGATATCACCTTCAAGTCATGGGTTCGAATATAGAGAGTACGTTTCTTATAAGAGCCTGAGACAGTCATGATTTGTTCCGCTTAAACCCAAAATGAGTGGTTTGGCAGCGAGATTTCCAACGATTCCAAAAAAAAAAATAGTAACACTTTCTTTTCGAATATAAAGAATATTGATCGAAAGTATAATCTAATTTATAATATTACAGTAAAAATATAAATTAGTTTATAAACTCTTCAATTTTTATATATATATTAATATTATTATATTTTTTTTTAATTAATTATATGTAGAATCTTGTCCCAAAAACAGAAAGACAAATAAGCAAACAAACTATAACGACTGGCTGAGAGGAAACTCAAAAAGTTTAAAGACAGCTTGTCGTACGTAACACAGATTGTTGATACAAAGACCTTTAGGTTCTTTGTATTTGGACTGATAGCTGTAATGAGGACATAAAAGAAAATTAATGTGACATAAAAGAGAAAGGTTTGTATTGTACTATCTCGTCAATAATTAATTAATTATTTCTTAAATTTCTCATCACATTTTTTAAATGACACTGTCATCATTTATGTTTTTTTTTTAATAGAATTAAAAAGAATGAGACTAGATTCATTTCTTCTTCATTTTCTCTTCACTTTGATTTTCATTTTTTTTTTATTCTTCACCTTCTTGTCATTTTTCATAAAATTGGTTTAATGCTGTCGCTGAAAATACGAT
Source organism: Zanthoxylum bungeanum (assembly GCA_019454045.1). Lineage (NCBI taxonomy): Eukaryota > Viridiplantae > Streptophyta > Magnoliopsida > Sapindales > Rutaceae > Zanthoxylum > Zanthoxylum bungeanum. The sequence continues at coordinate 62,599 of SKCR01047030.1, read as the reverse complement.
TAACCCAACATAGACTACATATGTACTTTTAGCGTCTAAACATTTAGCGTCGGAATTAATTTTGACGCTAATAACTATTTTTAGCGTCGCTAACAATATTCGACGCCAAATGTCAATATTTTAACGTCGAAACGTATTTTTGACGCCAAATGATCTACTTTTAGTGTCGAATATTGAAAACAACGCTAAAAGTAGTAATTTTAGCGTCGAAAATATGTCGACGCTAAAGGTTTTCAACTATTCTCATTACCTTTGGCGTCGAAATGACATATTCGACGCTAAAAATTTGACATTTAGCGTCGACTATTTTACGTCGTTAAAGGTTTATGACAATACCACCGACAATCCTTTAACCTTTAGCATCGAAATTTAATTTCGACGCTTGATCGGCGTGGTCACACACGTATAACGCAAGCGCACGTATCGTTCAAGTAGTATAAAATGTATCGATCCCACGAGGACTTAATACCTAAGCTATTAATTTGTGAAGTCAAATGTTTACAAGTATCTAATGGATTGATTGTTTGATTGGATGGTGATTTTAAACTTTAAAATAAGTAAATAAAATAGCGTGAAAGTAAATGAAAGGAAAATTCAATATTATTAAACTATCCAGGGTTGTGAATTCTTCCAATATCTTTTAAAGATGAAGTGGTTATCTCACGTTTGTGCAATATATTGGTTTATTAACCTGGAACACGAATTTATGCAAAAGTCTCTTCCGTTGGTCAGATGCAAATACCCAGAATAACTCAATTAATCATATTCATATGTCAATCAAGTTACTTGAATTCATTAAGATTAAGTTCCGATTATGGCTACCCCCACCCGACAGGTATATTCCTATCCTGTAAGGAAATCTATTAAGGGTTATCTATCATTAAGGGAGATCGTGGGCTATTGAGTCTAAGGCTGAAACCTAAGATCTTCTTTTCCAAGTTCATTTTAAGTTTACCAAATCAATCTTATTAATGGCCAGTTAACAAGAAGCATTAAGCTTAAGGCTCAATAAATAAACCTTTATATTACCCAAACCGTAAAATAACCCCTTATAAACCGGTGATATTGGAATTCATCACAACCCCAGATAACAGGTTTAGTTACAACACATATATAGGACTAGTAAAAGCTTAAATAAAGTAAATGATAAAAGCTGAAAATTAAAAAGGTAAATAAAACAATAAGGAAAATGTTGGGGGTTAGAGAATCCACTTTTATTACTTCTATTTTAGATATCTCCCTTATTATAATATATTAACTTTGCGTAATAATTACCAACCGACCATATAGGCGATATCCTGATTAAGTCAAATTTATAATTAATTCCAACCGACCATAAAGGCGGTATCCAATTTAGTCAGGTTAAAATCAATTTAATTAAAGTCCAACCGACCATAAATGTGGTATCCCATTAAGTCAGGTTTTAAATAATTTATATATTATAATTAAGGAAGATTAATCTGAATATTAGTAATAAAAAAACTTAACCTTTTACCCCAACAAAAGGAAGTTACCTCTTCATACTGAATAGTAAAAATAAAAACTGAAAAGTAAAAATAAAGAAAGTACTATTGCGTAAAGTAAATAAAATTAAATACAGAAAGTTATAAATAAACAAACAAGATACAATCTTCTTAGTATTCTTAAGGAATTCCCCAGAAGAAGTTATGGATTTTCCTTCTGATTTCAGCTTCTATTTATAGCTAAAAATCTGCCACGTGCGTCGCGACGCAAAGAAGTTTGCGCGTCGCGATTCACCACTCATTCACTACGATGATGACACGCGTCCGGCCTCTGAATTATTGGCTCGGCGTCGCGATGCGTAGGTGTTTGGTGTCGCGATGCGTGCATTGTAAATATCGGCTGCATGAGATGATGACACGTGTCCGGCGCACGTTAGCGATGCATGATAGCAGGCGGTGCATTTTAGCAACGGCGCATTTTAGCAACGGCGCATTTTAGCAAACGGCACATTTTAGCAGGAAATTTACATTTTTGCCCTTTTGTCCATTTTTCGATGTTTTAGCCCCGAATTGCTTCCAAATAGTCTTGTTATTTTATTTATCTATAAAATAACACAAAACACATCAAAATATTTATAAATCTCAAGAAACTATACAAAATATAAAGTAAAAAGGACGATAAATACTGATATATTTACCGCTTATCAACGCTAAAAATCGGACATTTAGTGTCGAATTAGAGGACTTCGACGCTAAAGATATATTAAAATGCAGCACCACCAACCCTTCTTCCCCCTCTGCTTTTTCTCTCATCCTCTGCAATCTTACTCTCTCATCTGCAACCTCACAACTCTCCTATAAATTTTCAATAAAACTCTAATTAATTTTCCATAAGGTAAATTTTCTTTCATATATCCTTATTATTTTTCTTTATATTTGCAAAGAATAAGTATATATCTCACTTAAGTATTTCAATTTAATCTTTCTAAAAAATTATGGTTTTCATTTTTTATAATTATGTTTATTATATACTTGTGTTAGTGGTTTATGATGCATATATGGGGATTAGTTAATTAACTAAATATATTTTATTTCGTAACTAATTAATTAATTAACTGAATATATATATGTGTATGTTTAAATAATTAATTAATGAATTGGTGATGTTGATGAGTGTAATATCATGTCTAATAATTATATTTTTATATTTAGATATTTGGCTGAAATGGATAGAAATTGGATGAGCTCGGTGGATAGATTGAGTGTTGAATACCGTAATAGAGTGTATGAGTTCATGGAATTGGCAAAGCATATATTGATGCAGAAGGTCGTGTTCAGTGTCCATGTACAAATTGTTTGAATAAGAAAAGGAAACGGTTAGATGAAGTTCATAATCATTTATACATGTTGGGAATATCACCAACTTACCGTACGTGGATTTATCACGGTAAGCAGTATAATTCTTAATCACAGTTTATTAATTCCGGTGAAGGGAACAGTAGTTACAATCAACCTACAAATGATGAGATAACCGATCGTTTGCATGACTTACAAGGTCCACAAGTTGGTCATAGTGTTAGCGGTGACATACCAATGTTAGGTGGAAATGATAAAAATTTATTTAGTGAACTACTTGATGAGGCAAAAAAATTCTATTTGAAGGTGCTGGAATGTCGATCTTGAATTTCGTTGTGAAATTATTACACATTAAAGTGATCAATAGAATGACCAACAAAAGTATTGATATGATGCTAGACTTACTGAGGCAAATGTTACCGGTTGGAAGCGAATTGCCTAAGTCGTATTACGAGGCAAATAAAATATTGTGTGATCTGGGAATGTGGTATGAATACATTCATGCTTGTAAGTATGACTGTGTAATTGTCTGATATGTGATAAATGTCGGTACAAAGTCTGTGGTATGGGGAAGAAAGTGCCTCAGAAGATATTACGATATTTCTCATTAACGCCCAGGCTACAGAGGTTGTTCATGTCACGACACACAGCGACTGAAATGATGTGGCATCATGAAAAGAGGATCGGTGAGGAGGGCATACTCAGACATCTTGCGGATGGAACCGAGTGGAAGGAATTTGATGACATGTACCCCCGTTTCGCTGAGGACCCCCGTAATGTCAGGTTAGATCTCGCCTCCGATGGTTTTAACCCGTTAGGGAATATGTACAACTCTTACAGCATGTGGCCCGTTATTGTTATTCCATATAACTTACCTCCATGGAAATGTATGAAGGATCCGTTCATGTTTATGTCATTGTGTTGGGGTCATATCAGGGAGGTGCAGCGGAAGGAACGCGGTTCGGGCGAAATCGTAGTTTAAATTTTTTAAACTTACGAATAAATTATTCAATATCCAATATTGATAATTCATTCATATTTCACTTAAACTTATTTATTTGATATCATATAACGACATAAATAATATAGAAACATCGCGAAACTTTTGTGAAAATATTTTCCCGTAAAATAGCATAAAACACGTTTCTGGCCAAACCGACCAACCAATGCACATGGGGACTACCCAGGTCAACCCCAAAATACTTGGACAGTTCGTGGGCTGCTTAAACAGTGCCCAGTTCACTGTTTGGGTAGCTGTTACCCAGTAACACCGTTTTTCACCGTTTTCGCGTATTTTCACTCCGAAATAATTTTCGATAAATATTTTTCTTGAGCAATTAAAATATATCAATTTATTCTAATTATTAAATAAATAAAAATTGAATTTTTATCTGAAAAATCATATTTATCATTAATTGTCGTGAGACCCATAAACTTTACATTTTGATCATTTTGGTCCTTAATTGTCAAATACATATTTAAGTGATTCCAAATCAATCCCAAAATGATTTATACATGTATAATACATGAAAATATAATTTGCAATAAAAATCCCAAATTTTTCTGAAATTGCCGAACAACCCCAAGATTTTCCAGGATTTGTAATTTGGTCTTTTTTTGTTCAAAACACATTAAGATCAAATCCAATCAATCCAAAATTTAATATACATAATATATACATCAAATTAAATCACATATATGAAAAGCCCCAAATTTGAAAAGGGTTCTGAACCCTAATTTTATAATTTCTTCAAATTGACAAAATACACCAAATTAAACAAATTCAATACTTTAATCAATCCAATACCACACCAATCAAGTCTCACCATCATGAAACAACCCAAGAACAATTATAGGTTAATTATGAATGGCTAAACAACTCTGGAATGGAAACTACACCATCAAATGGCTTAAAGATTACTAAATGAACAATTTCATTCAATCTTTAATTAATATACATGCTCATCTTTCAAACAAGATTTCAACCATATAAATTACAAACTTAAAGAGTGGAGATTCAGTCTTAGCAATACAATTGAAAATAAGAACAATAGAAACAATTTCTATCTATAAGGAAGTTGAAAAATACTTACAAAAACCAACTTTTGCTTTGTTTTTCCTTTGATTTCCTTCAAAACTCTCTCAGCTCCCTTTGTAAATTATTGTGTAACTTATGTATATTTTGAATGAAAAACAAAACATTTTTTGTTAAATCAATTGCCTTTGGCCGAATCCAAAAACAACAAAAATAAATAACAATTATTTAAATTTTGTTTTATTTCCATTGGCACACCTTTTTGCTTTAATAAAGTTAACAATTATCTTTATAAAGCAAACACCAAATGGATCACTAATATCAAGCCATTAAAAAGCAAAAATCATTATAAAGATATTTATCATTTTAACTAATTTAATTATTTAACAATTAAATAATTAAATACAAATATCTTAAATATATGTATTATATTTACATTAAATATCTCAAATACATATATTAATGATATATGCCAAATATCACAATTTGATATTTTATTAATGTGTATTTAATAAAATCAAGTATTAAATACAAATACACATTAATTCGGAAATGACCATCAAGTCCCGATTGTATGTATTTTTTGTTTAACCGTTAAACAAGTTATAAATAATCAGTATTAGTCATAACAGTTTCCCTAGTGCTCTACGAGTATATTTCATTAGTGAGACTCTATAGATTGAGGTATATCCGTCACAAAATCCAATTTCGTGTCCAAAATTCACCCACCCGTAAATTATGACGACCACAGATAAACTCGCTGAATCATACAGGTCGATGTCATTGCATATGTATAATCCATCTGTCACAGGTATCCGGATTATCCCAGAGATATATATATGAACGTCAAATCTCTATCGGTATAATCGTGTCGACGTATCTATTAGCAATCTTCTAAATAATACTCGGAACTTACTTCCGAAGTATACCACGGCCATGGATTTAACAGATTGCTAATCATATAATGAATACATATGCCCTGTACACAGAACTGACGGATCCTATCTTGATACACACAGGATATCATGAGCATGAGTCCACACCCAATGAATATGCAGAGGTCTGGTCTAAATAGATCGGTGACGTGACTACCATCTAAGTGTGGAGGATAACTCATATATCCACAGTGGTATCTTAAGTCAAAGAATCACTATGCTACTCAACCCAAGAAGATTCCTATTGACATTGGTGTACCATCTATTAGGTAATCTTCAGTGAGTCGTTCAGTGTTTATCAAATAAACACCTACACGTCTATACGAGTCTCCCGAGACTTATGATTTATTGGGATAAACCATCGGACCAAGTCCGATATATGACATATACTAGTCTTAGAGGATTTAACTAACTGACCCGTGTCAGTAAATCTTGACCAGGAACTTAATTTGATAATATATTTCTAGTAGCGACGCTTCCCAGTGTCAATTACAAGCTACGTTGTAATTGCGCACTACATTACATATTATCGGGTCTTTGTCTAATATATATATCACTAAACACGATTTAGTTTCAATCTAATAAATTAGATCGAATATAATTTGTATAATAAAAGACAAGAGGTGTTACCATAATTAAGTAATATTATGAAAAAATTATTACTTGTATTCACGAATCAGACATAAATACGATATGGATTGGCGCTCCGAGCACCAACCCTAACACATTGCTTATCCCTGGTCCACGTTCCCCTGGTAAAGATATGAATATTTACTTGAGACCATTGATCGAAGAGTTACAAACATTATGGAATGTGGGTGTGCATACATGTGATGCAGCTTCTCAGTAGTATTTTCAGATGCATGCCGCATTATTATGGACCATTAATGATTTTCCAGCTTATGGTTCTTTATTTGGATGGAGCACTAAGGGATACATGGCATGTCCAGTTTGTGCGGGTCAAACACATTCGCAACGGTTACGGAATAAAATATGATACACATAGCACATGAGATTTCTTTAGTTGAGTCATCCTTGGCAGAAAAGTAAATTATTCAACGGTCAACAAGAACCTCAAAGTATGCCCAGTCCATTGTCTGGATTCGACATACTTTGCCAACATCAACATCTCAGAGACGGCACACCAGGGAAACATCCTAATAATATAGATGAAAATCGAAAACGTCAACCCTGAATAGTTGAATTGGACGGGAAATAGTATTTCCTTTGAGTTAGATTATTGGGGGAGTCTGAGTCTGTGACATAATTGGGATGTAATTATGCCAGAGTTTAGTGGGCACACTGTTCAATATTCCGGGTAAGACGAAAGACATTGTAAATGCTAGATTGGACCTACAAGATCTTAGAATTCGCAGTGAATTGTATTTACAGGTCACTCCTCGAGGTCTTATTAAGCCACCAGCTAGTTACGTGCTAACTCAATCACAGAGAAAATCATTCTGTGATTGGCTGAAAATGGTTAAATTTCCTGATGATTATGCATCAAATATTGGACGTTGGGTCAGAGATGATACAATAATTGGGTTAAAGAGTCACGACTGTCATGTGCTTATGGAGATTCTCCTTCCTGTTGGCATTAGACCTTATCCACCACCGAATGTATGCGACGTCGTACTTGATCTATGTGGCTTCTTCAAACAATTATGTAAGAGGACATTAACCACATTTGTTATTGACGAACTTGAGCGAGGAATCGTGATAATCCTATGCAAGCTGGAGTGAATATTGCCACCCGTGTTTTTTGATGTGATGGTACATCTGGCCGTGCATTTAACATCTGAAGCTAGGAAAGGAGGTCCTGTCCATTACAGATGGATGTACCCCATTGAGAGGTAATATACAGTTTTAAATATTACATTATTAAATTTGATTTTGCATTAAATTTATTAATAATGTAAATTTGTTGTCATATCTACAAGGCTTTAGGACATTACAAACAATATGTGAAAAACAAGGCGTTGTCTGAAGGGTCAATAGCAGATGCTGTTTTAATAAGTGAGACAATAACATTTTGTTCGATGTACATGCAGAATATTGAAACTCATTTTAATCGTCGGCCAAGAAACTATGATGGAGATGCAAGTAATCAACAAGATATCACTGTGTTCCATCAAAATTGCAGACCGTTTGGAGCATTAAGTGTCAAATTACTAACATTCGAGGAAGCTCAATGTGCGCATTGGTTTATATTGAGTAATTGCTATGAAGTGCAACCGTACTTAACGTAAGTCTTGTAGGTGCATAAGTGTATTTTTATTGTCTTACATTAACGTAACTCATTTTTTGTAGGCAATATATTATCATGCTACAATGTGGTAGTGACCACAACGTTGATGGAAGATACACAAAAGAATTTTCTAAATGGTTTGAGGCAACTGTAAGCCCTAACATTGACTATTTATTTTTATCCTAACAGTAAATATTTAAGTTTGTTATACTAACACATAAATATTATCATGTGTTAGATAAACAACCAAGTGCAAAATGGTCAATTGGACTCGTCCTCTTCGTTAGTTTCATTGGCATATGGGCCTCAAAAGCAGGCTTACAAGTACAGTGGATGCATTGTGAACGGAGTTAGATTTCATACCGAGCAACGAGATGTTTCACATGTCACTCTGAATTATGGAATTGTAGTCCCAGGAGAACACGACTAAGATATTATTGACTTCTACGGAGTGTTGCAATTAGTCATTGAGTTGATATACAGACCCAGACGACGTACTGTGCTATTCAAATGCAAGTGGTATGACACAAATGCCAGAAAGAGGAGAATTCAATTTAATAATCATCTAACGTCAATTAATGTTCAACATTATTGGTACAAGAATGATCCATATTTTTTTTTTTGTACCCAAGCATGGTTTGCGATATATATATCTGATCCAAAGCTAGGATATGGATGGATGGTGGTAGAAAAGTTACAACATAGGGGCATTTGGGACACGCAGGAGAAAGATAATATTGAAATTTCAGATGAAGCACAACAAGTCTTTGACAACTTTGAAGTTCCTGAACAGATATTTCATTTACCAAATATCACAGTTACTAAAAATATCACGTTAACTCGAGAAAATACATATGTTGAGATAATTCATCATTCTCAAGTTAGCGTGGAAGCAGCAAATGAAGAAGAATTCGAAACTGAAGATGAGTTCGAGTCTAGTCAGAAATCCTCAAATACCAAAGATAATAGTGAGTAATCTAGTTAGTATATTATGTGATGGATGAATAATTTTTATTATTAATGGATGGTTGTTGTTGTTTTGAATTATTATCATCATGGATGAATGGTTGTTGTTGTTGTTTTGAATTATTATTATCATGGTTGAATGGTTGTTGTTGTTATTATTAATATTATTATTATCATATTATTATTAATATTATTAAGTCTAACATTTAGCGTCAAAAAACTCAATTGACGCTAAAAGTCAAACATTTAGTGTCGAAAAACTAAATCAACGCTAAAAGTCTAACATTTAGTGTCGAAAGACGTTTTTCGACGCTAAATGTTATACTTTTAGCGTCGAAAGACGTTTTTCGACGCTAAATGTTATACTTTTAGCGTCGATTGAGTTTTTCGATGCTAAATGTAAAAAATTAAATTTCCCTAAAAAAATTACCTTAATTTTTTGTTAGCCGCCAATGTTTTAGCGTTGAATATTTCGACGCTCAAAGTAAAATATTTCGACGCTAAATGTCCCTTAAATCTCTAATTTACTTAGCTCTCTCCTCTTATGTCATCGATTGCAATTCAGCTCTCTCCTCTTCCTGTCATCGATTCTCAAGCTGTCTCCTCTCACTCAATCAACAAACGCTAAATTTAGTTGCCATTCACCTCTCCCACTCGAGCTTCGCTCTCTCCTCTTCCTCTCTGTCTCGAAATCTCTCTATTGTTGGTATGTTTTTTTTTTTTTTTTAAATTTCATTTTGGTGTCTTGATTTCTTATTGTTGTTTGATGATAATGATTATGAGAAATGAAATTGATTAGTGCTTATGAATGTGTATGGACATCTGAAATGCATGTGTGTGTGATTAATGCTTAGAAACATGGTATAGTTTGATGATGGTGTAATGAATTATATTGTTGTTAATTATTTACTGCTGTTCTGGAATTCCAGAACAGCAACATACTATTTGTGTGTACAACTAATAATGTGTGAGCTATTTTAAAATGTATTAATTACATCATAACAGTTGATGCACATTAAATACCTCTAGTAATTGAAAGTTCTATTTAACTGGGTATTTCCCTGCTAATTCTGCTCTTGTTCATTATTTGTGGTTTCCAATTTTCCAGTTTCGCTTTTGTGTTTGCTTCTGTCATATTTTGATTTTACAATCAACACAGTAAAAGGTTGGTCATCACGAACTTTTGAGGTATGGAATAATAAAATGCATATAGGTTCTGTTAGGTCTCACTTTGTAAGTGATAAATTTGGCCCCTCTGGAAATAAGATTGTACCATACAGGCATCAACTCGACTTGAAAGGAAGCACTATGTAAAAATACCTATAAGTTGACCAAGACGACCATAACCATGTATCGGGCAGTTGATGTGTGATAAAGGCATAAAAGAAACATTGGAAATTACTCAAATCAATACTTGTGGTTTAAAGTCACTGTTGGATTAGCATATCAGTTGAAGCAACTTAAACATGATAGGGGAGAGTTGTTTCTCATCCAGTTGCGCTTAGCAGTTTTAACAATCCATTTACTGTCTTTATATTCAAGTAGAAGCAATTGTTTAGTTAAATTGACAGAAATATTTCAGTAAATTTGTTTTATGATTGTGATTAGCATTCAGGTCATTGTTTCTCTTTGATTTTGCAACATTTGCTGCTGTTCTAGGAATTCTAAATGTTGCAAAATCTAAAAAATCCATTATATTCTTTAGGCTTTTACATCTGGGTTTCTAATTTCGTCCCGTTATTGGCCAAGGATCAATCGGTTAAGGGAGTTTTAGGCAATGTGCTTTATAGAAAGGGTTATGTTATATTATCTATTGAGTTACTTAAAGATATAAAAATTTCAGGTTTCCGTGTTAGTGAGGATTTTCTTTGCGTTTTGATTGGTAGTTGGGGCATGCTAGGATTGGCCAAGTACTGTGCTGATGTTTTTGGGCAGATTTCATTTTTGGGTATTAGTCCTAGTACAAGGTTGTATAATGCGGTTATTGATGCATTGGTGAAATCCAATTCCATTAATTTGGCTTATTTGAAGTTTCAACAAATGTTTGCGGACAATTGCAAACCAGATAGGTTTTTATGATTCTAGAGTTAATGAAGGAGAAGAATGTTTCTCCAAATGATGCTACTGTTAAATCATTGGTTCATGGTGTGTATCTCCAAATCAGTATCCTTAAAAGTTTATATAATTCAAGATATTTAGAGAAGTCCATGTGTAATGATAAAAGTTTATATGATTATTAAAATATTGAAATTTCATTAGCATCATTATGATTATTTTTGTGTCGTTGATAGTGTCGGAATTCTTATTTTGTAGATGACACCGGGCAATTGCAGACGCGCTAATGCGACTCCATCTACATCTGCAAGGACAAATGCCCCTGATGGGGTCTCTGCTAGCACATGTGACTCGAGTACAACGAAGGGTTGAGGACGCACCTGTGGCATGGGGTTGGTTAAGCACGTTAAGGCTCACGGTCGTATTCGGATAGAGATATCAGATGATGGACAAAGACAAATCGAGCAACATAATTCAGCGTTTACTATAGCCATAGGTGCTGCAGCTCGATTTGAAGCTCCCAAAAACTACGTTTCTTGGAGAAAGATACCGTGGGAGACGAAAATCAACCTGCTTTTCCCTTCGCTACTTGTGAGTTTCCTTACAGTATTAAGTTTTTGATACTGTTTGTTACTTTAAAATTTTATTTTATACTCATTTTTACTTGGTTGCTATTCCTGTAAGGTTCGACGTTGATCTGACCAAAGTTAATGTCCAACAGTATCTTGACTACCACATAGGGAAAAGTTATAAGGATTATAGGACAAAAGTCCTGAAATCAATATTCGACGAATATGGACCTTTGGATGCTCCACAACACAAGCCTGATTTTATAGAGGAGCAAGACTGGACATTCTTGTGTGAGCTTTGGTCTAGCGAGAAACACGAGGTAAATTTTAAAATAAACATAAATTTATAATTATCTTCGTTTTTGGTACTTACAGTATTGTTAAATGCAGAATAAATGTCACACAAATGCGGAGAATCGAAGTCACTTGCGTTTTAACCACCGTGGAGGTTCCAAGCCATTTATCCAACATCGTGCCGAACATTCTGAGGTAAATATATCATAAACTGAAATTTAACAGTTCATTATTTTTACTAATGTCGAATAATGTCGAATAATAGTACAATTATTTTATGTTTTTAGCAGAGTATAACACATGTGAGGTGCAGTCATTTCCAGATTTTTCCGAGTGACGCACTACAATGATAAGAAAAAATTGATCAATGAAGAAGTCGAACGTTGTTATGTAAGTTTAAGTTTTTAAAATAAAATAATTATTATTTTAAATTGATTTTTTTCTTTTCAAATTCTAACATTAACTTAATTTTTTTTTAAACAGAACGAAATGGTGGAGCTCCAACATCAAACTCATGAGACAGGGTCCGACTCGATACCAGATGAGCAGTTGTCGCAATTGGTTTTCAAGAATCAGACAGCGTACAACGTCGGCCTTGACACTCGTAAGAAGCCGACGTCATCTACACGCACTACTGTTTCTTCGGACACTGACTTGTGCCTTCGAGACCAGCTAGCCACCACCCAAGACGAGCTGAAGAAGACTCAGGAGGAGCTACTACAGGTCAAGGTGGACCACGAAAAGAAGATGGAGTAGTTCGACCAGCAGATAAGGGCTTTCTGGGAGATGTTGGAGGCCTCACTCGGCTGGAGTGCATCGGGCTCGAGCGCCCCCATCACAGCAGTAATAAATTTTATTTCCATTTGTATAAACATTCAGAACAGATAGTTTTAATATGCTATGTATTTTTTTATTTAATAAATTTTCATTATAATAATAAAATAATTATTAGAATATTTCATAATTGTGCTATTAATCGGTAATTTTTTTTTGAAATAATAATATTTTTTTAAATATTAAATTGAATATTTCAGAGTAAAATTATGTAAAATAATAATTTTTTTTTAAAAAAAAATATTTTTATTTCTTTTAGCGTCGCATAAATTTGAAGCTAAAAGTTTAATTGTTAGCGTCGAATACTTTCGTCGCCAAATATGAACTATAGCGTTGAGAATTCTTCTTTTTCGTCGAAATATTTGGACGCAAAGTAAGAGGTTTTAGCGTCGATAATTTGTATTTCGACGCTAATGGTCGTTCTCGTCCACATTTTAGCGTCTAAGTTTAGTGTCGAAATTGTTCGACGCCATTTAGTGTTGGCATCGAACTATTCAATTTTTGCGACGATTATTTTCGATGCTAAAGGTCTTATTTTTTGTAGTGTGAGTGCCCATGCCAACAGTTTAAACAGGATATTATTAACTCATCAAGCGAAACCAATAATTTTTAATCACAACCTATCATACAGCTAAAATACCATTAAAGAATATTTTCATGGTATAGAGTCTAATAGCTTTTATAATATTTTTCCCAATGGGCATGACTTGGTGGTGTAAGACTTAAGATATAGTTTATAGGTCTTGGGGTCGAATCCAGGAGTGCGTTTCTTATAAGAGTTGGGGGCAGCCGGGAGATTTACTTCCTCCGTTTAAACTCGGATTGGGTGATTTGTCGGTGAGATTTTCAACGTTTCCAAAAAAAAAAATGCTAGTTATATATGTTGTATACAACTATACATGTCATATGTTTATTAGCAAGTGATATCATGTCACTCATTCTTTTGTTGTACAAAAAAATAACTCTAATGACCTCTAGAGAGTCCCTAATTATACAACGGTGATATTTGATCCTCAAATTATCTCATGAGCCCTTATTAATTTTTTTTTTATTAATTCCTATTTTGTCATTTCATAAGATTATTAAAAAGGATAAATAGGTTGTAAGCACACCTACATTTATAATTTTATAGACACTAATTGCAGTTACACCCACCTTTGTTTCTCTCCCTTCCATTGTCCTTTATTTCTGGCGTTCCATATCAGAAGATAGAGCAAGCATTCAGTTGAAGCTCATGTCCTCCAACCTTCATAAAAAGTATTACATCATTCATTTTTTTACATATATAATTTAAAATGCTATGTAAATTTAATTAAATGAGAATTACTATATTATAATTCTGTAGAACATTGGTTTGAGATTTGAACTGGATTCCTCAGCATCATCAACGTTTTTTGGAGAGGTTGGAAATCCATTGTCAAATTATCCGATCCGGCCTTAAATGGAATAGGTAAAATCCCCGACTACCCCAGACTCTTACAACGAAATGCACCCTTAGACTTGAACTCATGACCTAATAACCAATTGCTAAACCCTTTGGTACCAAATCACACTCTCCTTGGAGCCATCATCAACTTCTTACAAGTAGTTTAAAACATAAAATAATAACAAGTGTGTTTAACCCAATGTTATTGTAGTGAATCTAGCTAAATGTGCATCATCACCATCTTTGCACAAGCCTTCAATGCACTTAAGGTGGAACTTTGAAATATGGTGCAAGCCTCCAAATAAATTTTAGGTGCATTTGGATTTTTGTTGACTTTTGAGTCATACATTTTACTAGAAAAAGGGAGCTCATTTGCGAGTTTAATTCATCCCAAAAACATTAAAACTTCATGTTAAGAAAGATTTGAGAGTGTTAGCAGTGAGTTTTTTTTTTTTTTTTTTTTTGTAAAGAGTTTAAACACTTGTAAAGTTCTATTCTTATAGTAATAGATTCGGTGTTTCTTCAAAACACTCTTTAGTGATCAGAGAATCACAACAAGTGCTATCAAAGACTTTGGTTATACATTGGGGTTGTAAAATCGAAGAACGTAACTCGGTTAAGGTATCCAAGGATCTCAGGCAGAAGCTCGATGTAAGAACCACTCCATGCATCTTCATAGGCTATGAAGACGAGGAATTTGGATATAGGCTATGAGACCGGAAGGAAACGAAGGTCATCAGAAACAGAGATGTAGTGTTTCTTGAAGACCAAATAATAGAAGACATTGAAAAGCCCAAGATGTCTTCTAATTCTAGTGCCGACAAAACCGATGCAAATCCAGACACAACCCCAGCACCAACACGAGTGGCCACAGATAATGATGGGGTGCATGATATGCCAGAAGCAGAACTAAATGAGGAAGGTGGTGTTGAGTAGGGGGAGCTGCAACCCGCTACATCATAGGCTATAGGATCATCCATAAATCTGGATGACGACAGACATGTTAGGGTTGGTGATCAGAGCGTCAATTTTCTTATGTATTTCCCTGTAAATACTTATGTAACATTTTATTATGAATAAAATAAACAATTTCTATTATATATATTTCTTTTTATATGGTAAAGACATAACAAAACTTAGAATGATTAGTTATGATACTATTACAAAAGCGTTGCAACTGACATTGAATTGTATCATGACGTTGTCATTCTTAAACAGTTCCTGGTCAAGGTTTACACTATTTGGTCAGTAAAGTAAACCTGTTGAGACTGGTACATGTCGTATATTGGAATATTGGATTCCAATGGTTTCTCAATGAACCATGAGTCTTGGAGACTTGTATAGACATGCATGTGTTTATAGCGAATAAACACTGAACGACTTACTGAAGATTCTTAATGGATGGTACACCAACGTCAATAAGAATCTTCTCGGGTTGAGTGAGCATAATGATTCTTTGACCTGAGATACCACTGTGGATATATGAGTTATCCTCCACACTTAGATGGTAGTCACGTCACCGATCTATTTAGATCAGACCTCCGCATGTTCGTTGGGTGTGGACTGATGCTCAAGATATCATGTGTGTTTCAAGAAAGGATCCGTCAATTCTGTGTACAGAGCATAGGCATTCAATATGGAATTAGCAATCTGTTAAATCCATGGGCCTGTGGTACACTGTAGAAATTAGTTCTAAGTGTTATTAAGAGATTGCTAATAGAAACATCGACGTGATTATATCTATAGAGATTTGACGTTTATATCTATATCTCAGGAATAACCTGGATAACTGTGACGGTGGGATTATACGTATGCAATGACCTCGACCTATATGGTTCATAGAGTTTATCCGTGTTCATTATAATTTACGGGTGGTTAGATTATGGACACGAAATTGGATTTTATGACGGATATGCATGAACCTAGAGAGTCTCACTAATGGAATATACATGTAGAGCACTAGGGCAACTATTATGAATATTACTGATTATTTATAAGTCGTTTAATGGTTAAACGAAAAATACATGCAAAGGACCTAATGGTCATTTCCTAATTAATGTGTATTTGTATTTAATGAATGATTTTATTAAATACACATTATTAAATATCAAATTGTGATATTTGACATATATCATTAATATATATGTATTTGAATATTTAAAGTAAATATAATACATATATTTAAAATATTTATATTTAAATAATTATTTAATTATTTAATTGTTAAATAATTAAAGTAATTAAAATATAAATATCTTTTGTTATGATTATTTTTGGAAGTGGCTTTATTTGATTAGTTTGACTTGTTGTAAATCATTAAATGTTATAATGATCAAATACAACAAGTGGATAAACTTTAATTAAATGAAACAAAAATATCTAGATATTACTTTTACATCCTAAAATTCGGCCAAGGGCTTAATTGGGGAGTATAAATTATTTTGTTTCATTTTTCATTCATAAGGTTAAGCCACCAAATATTACAAAGAAAGTTTGAGAGAAAAAAAGGTTGAAGAACAAAAGAAAAGCTTGAAAACTTGGATTTTTGTAAGTTTTGCTTAAACTTTTTCAATTAGAAAATTATTTTTATGATACTAAGCTTCAACTTATGTTGCTTATAATTTTCTCTACTCTTTAAATATGTAATCAAATGGTTGGAAACTTGTTTGAAAGGTGCTTGCATGTTTGATGAACAAAGAAAGCATGAAATTGGTTCTTAAGCTCTCTTTTGATTATTTGATAATCATGTTGTCATTCTAGAGTTGTTAGGCCACTCATTGATGTCATAGAATTGTTCTTGTATTGTTTCATTGTGGTGAGACTTGTTTGGTGTTGTGAAGATTGATTTAAAGTATTGAATTTGATTAATTTGGTGTAATTTGTCAATTTGTGGAAATTATAAAAATTGAGTTCTTAACCCTTTCAAAATTTGGGGATTTTCATATATGTGTTGTGAATTGATGTATATATGATGTATATGAAATTTGGGATTGATTGGATTTGATCTTGACTTGTTTTGAACAAGATTAGACTAAATTGCAAAAGTTGAAAAATTCATGGCCTTCTCGGCAATTTTTTCTTTTAGTGGGATTTTTGTTGTAATTTTTATTTTCATGTATTGGACATGTTAAATACATCTTGGTAATGATTTGGAATCACTTAAAATTATATTTGACAATTTGAGGACCAAAATGAACAAAATGCAAAGTATTGGGGTAATTCGGTAATTAAGAAGAAATTTGATTTCTTGGGTAAAAATTTCATATCTTAAGTATTGAGTAATTAAAATAAATAAGTTTATTTTAATTGCCTGAGAAAAATTTTTGAAATCGGAAAATTTTGTTTTTCCACGTTCCGCTGCGTTACCCGGTAATACCCCTATAAAACCCCAACAAAATGGTATCAGAGCGAGTCTGATTCTGAACACTCGATATGATTATGCCTTTAAAATCAATGTTTAATATAATCTTTACTTTATGCATTCATGTGTTTATTTAATTTGTTTAAATAAAGTAAAAACATCTTTTGCGGAAAATCCATATTTAAAAATAAAATTTTATATTTAATACGTATTTTATGCATATTACTTGGTCTGTCTTGTCAATACCGCTTATGGATAAATAATCTACGACTATATCCGAGAATGTGCCAAAACTATGAGGATATGGCCGGTAGGAATTTATCTGTACCAGATATATTTTGATATTAGGTGAATTCAAGCGAAAGTGGAATCATGAACGTGTCAAAACTGTCAGGGTTACGCAAGTATCTTGAATTTATCATTGATAAGTTTAACCTTGGTACGCCTCCTTGTGAAAGCTGTCACAACGAGAAACGACCATGACCGAAAACCTAGGAGTCACTGGTGAGTGATCGATAATGAGTTGTCTACCTAATGAATATACATAGACGAGAACGTGCCAAAACTGTGAGCTGAAATATATTCATGGGGTCCACCTTTCACTATTATGTTATGATTTGATTATCGCATGTTTTGTATTCTGTCTAGGGATTACAGTTTTGCATGAAATAGTGGGAGGGGCGTTTTTAGATTAAAGATCCATGATCTATTTAATGCTTATGATATAATATGAAACTGTTTGTCTGATAACCGTTGATTCACTGTCTATTTGAAAGATTTGCGATGGCGGCACCTTCAACCAATCCTTTTACTCGTATATTTGATATGAATAAGCCTAAGAGTGCTGAGACCTTTGCGGATTGGGATATGGATTTGAGGATTGTCCTCAGATCCGAAAAACTGGGATACATTTTAGAAGGTCCATTACCACTTGCTATATCAGAGGATGCATCGCCTGAAGAGATGAAGACTGTCCGTAAATGGAAATATGATGATTTAAGGGTTAAATTATTCATTCTCATTTCTCTTTCTTCTGAACTGAATAGGCAATACTTTGAGATGTACAATGCATATAGCATGATGACACAACTTCGTGAATCGTTCATGAACCAAGAACATGTCGTGGTTCATAGAGTTATAATGGAATTGTTCCATTCTAAACTTGATGAGGGGCAGACTATGAGCACACATGTGATTCATTTGATCGAGCAATTGAGGCGCAGTGATTTCCCTATTAATGATACTCTAGGACAAAGTGTTATACTTGGTTTGCTCCTTGTGTCATATCGCTAGTTCGTAATGTACTTCAACATGAATGAGATTAATTACTCTTACCGTGAGTTGCAGATGATGCTTCTGACAGCGGATGAAGATTTAAAGAATGGAGTTCTGACTCACCTTCCGAAACCCACTTCACTTTCCACTTCTTCCCAATCCAAGTCGAAGGGGAAGAAGACAAAGGGAAATAAGAAGAAAGGTTTCAATATTCCTCTGTAGGCTAAGGTAACGAAGCCCAAGAGAGCTTATGAATATAAGTTTCACCACTGCCAGAAAGTCGGGCACTGGAAAAGAATCTGTCCAGACTACCTCGCACAGATAAAGAGGGAAAGAACATCGACATCATATACTTTTATTTTTCCTATTATTGATATCTCATTGGCTTGTGAAGCTATGACATCTAATTGGATTTTAGATTCTCCTTGTCCTATTCATATTTGTATTCGTTGCAGGTGATGACGGAAAGTAGACGGTTGAAATCTGGGGAGATACAGTTGTGATTCGGGAGTGGCGACTCTCTGGATGCGGTTGTAGTGGGCATATGCGAGATTCCCTTTGTAGGCACTGCATTTTTGCATGTAAGTCCCTATTTGATGAGTCTCATTTGGAGGCACTACCTTTTAAGTCACGGAAGTCACGGGAAACAGACGTCGGAAGGGGAAATTCAGAATAGACATGTCATCGGATTCATTTCACAAGTTCACTGTTTTATTTCGTGCTGCGTTCGTTACCACGTTCGAACGTCAAACAGATTGCGGGCGTTCGTGTAGCGTTCGAAGAGGCGTTCAAACGGTGTTGGTATTTCTGGTTTTGCTGCTAGCCTCACACCCAAGCCCAATTAGCCCACCAAAGCCCATTAAAATATTAATTAAATCATATACCAAATTAAATGAAATATTAATTAAATCATATACCAAATTAAATAAAACATTAAATAAAATCATGCCTAATTAAAATCAATCAACCAATATTATTCCTAATTAAAAATATATTATTCCTAACTTAAAATATTGTATGCCTAATCAACACAAATTAAATATTTCAACTTCCTAATTAGCCAAATCTTGTCCCCAATTAAAATATATGTTTTCCTTGTTTGACACCAAATCATATCTCACCTTTAATGCCAAATCCTTTCATTGTCAAGCAAGATTTAACCCTAGCCCTTTGCCTATAAAAAGAACCCAATTCCAACCCTTGAACCCTCCTAGTTGATCCACACAAAAAAACCCCTAATTCATTCACACAAGAAACACCCAAGCTCATTGACACAACCAAACTCACATACACAACCCTCACAAATCAAACACACAGCCGAGACACATAAACACCAGCCACCGAAATCACACTCAAAACAGCCCATTATCACCAACAAAACACCAAAAACAGTAACCTCATACAGCCCTTAACACCATCTAAACAGCAGCCCTTTAACAGCAAAAATAGTGCCAAAACCGAGTCCAAAACAGTGACCAGAAAATGTCACCGAAAGAGCAGCGAGAAACAGCAGCGAATCAGAGTCAAAATAGTAGCTTGAGCAGTGGAACAGCGAGGAAAGGCGTGAACCTGAGAACCGGAGGAATTGCAGAGCATCCCCCCTTTTCCGACGACCGTGCACCGTACTTCCGAGAGTCGACATAAAAGGTTAGACCTGAGGGCACCTTTTTATTAGTTTATATTCATCTTTTAATTGTTTATTGAATTCTATTCGCATGAGAGTCATTTGTTGATGTATGTTGTGGTTTTGAATAAAATGGAAAATGTGTCGCCTCTTGTGGTATATAGGATGGAAACCCGGACATAAATTTCATAGCCGATTCCGAATGGACGGTAGTATGATCTGTACTCGGGATACAACTCCACGTACCACTTGAGTAAACGGCGCATATTTCGTTTTCTGTTGTTTTGATGTGTTTATTATTTGTTATTTAATTTCTGCATGTTATTTGTTTGCGTAATGATGTGATCGAGCGCATGGGCTTAGTAAGTCGGATTAAAGGTCCCCTGTTTTGAGGGGTTAAAACCCTCTACCACGATGCTTTTCCGCACCGGTTGATGTATATTCGGTTGAATGTAAGATGTGTTCAATTGGGTATACGAAGTCAGATATTGTTTCTTTTATTTCTTATATGCATTGTGAGATAAAGCGCATGGGCTTAGTAAGTGCGATTAAAGGTCCTCTATTTTGAGAGGTTAAAATCCTTTACCACGATGCGTTGCCGCGCCGGATAATGTATATTCGATTGGATGTGAGATATGTTCAATCGGATACACTAAGTCTGATATCGTTGTCTTCACTTCTTTATATATGTATTGTGTTGTTTGCGGATGGGCTTAGTAAGTGCGATTAAAGGTCCTCTATTTTGAGAGGTTAAAATCCTTTACCACGATACTTTGCCGCGCCGGATAGTGTATGTTCGATTGGATGCGAGATGAGTTCAATCGGATACGTGAGGTCCTACATTGTGGATTTGTTTATTTATGTATGTGTTGTATGCATCAGGTCTGGTTCCGTTCGAACGCATTCTCGAACGCTATACGAACGCGAACCTTATGTTTACCGTTCGAACGCATTATCGAACGCTACGAGAACGCACACGTATTTTCTTGGTTTCATCATGCATCAGGTCTGGTTCCATTCGAGCGCATTCTCGAACGCTATACGAATGTGAACCTTCTGTTTACCGTTCGAACGCGTTCTCGAACGCTACGCGAACGCGCACACACTTTCTTTGTTTTATCATGCATCAGGTTTGGTTCTGTTCGAACGCGTTCTCAAATGATACATGAATGCGAACCGTCTGTTTACCATTCGAACACGTTTACGAATGCTACACGAACGTGCACCCACTGAACTGAGTCATTTTCATCACATCACGACATGTCTATTTTAGCATGTAGTTGTCTCTTTTTTACCTTATGCATTTGTATTACCGCTTTAGGTATCTATTTCCGTCATGCGCTTAATTGTCTTTCCTTAATATGCATGCTTGTATGAATGTTATTTGTTCGCGCTTCTATGTCTACCAATGTGAAATTGTATGCTTTCCGTATGTCAATTTATCTGTATGCAAATTGAGACATAGATTACATGCAAATAGGCTGTATGCAAATTCGGATATGTGTAACATGTAAATTTAGATAAATTTGTTGATGTATGCATGCGAACTTAGGGATAAATCATCCTTGGAAATATGTTGCTTAGGCTTGGTTAAATTATTGCACAAATCATTTTATTACAAGTGGCATAAGTAAGGGACCATTCCGAACCCACGGTTTGAGGTCTTCCCTTGCGATGGGTGAGTACGGTCTTAAATCTCATTTTCCCGGTTCACACCGGTGGCGACTCCATTATTCTCCGATTTAGTCCCCCGCGGGCTACTCCGTACTTCCAACCGGGCCGCTAGCCCGAGACAGCATGTGTCGCCCAGTTCCTGTGTCCCACAGTCTGGCGACTCCACTGAGGATAGAGAATCGGCCTCGAAATAATGTCTTGTAATATTATGATTTGTGCTTTAATTAACCGTGTCTACTGTGGGTTAAAAGGGGTTTAATCAAAGGCACTTTTAAGGCTAGGTAATGGTTTGGTGTCTTCCCTCATTCACTACATTTCTATAAGGAAAAGCTGTGAAGGCACTTAGATAATCACTTACTTATGGCCTATTGAGATGGACTAATTTGGAGGACTCGTTGTTTATTCCTGTCACCAAGCGATAAGAGCCTAAGAGGCTAGGGTACTTAAGAGAGCCTCGCTCCACCCTCCCTCTGGGGAATCTACAACGGGAAATCCATTTGACAGTCAGTCACACACCATAACTCGTTGGCACGTACTGTAAGGTATAAAAAAGGTACGCTCACTTGGTCGCTCGAACCATTGAGTGGGAGACCTAGTTGTGGGTAATCCTTCGCCGGCGAGAGTCTTTGTCTACACTCCCGCAAACCTACACGTAGACCGGAATTGTATGGCCTATAGCAACTATTTCCTTGTGCTGGTGGACCATCCTCATTTGGATGCAATTGGACTTCTTGTCAGGAATGCGAACTTGTTGGGCCATTTAAACTGTGACGAGTTCACTCCTATGACAGTTAGCCCAATAGCTTCTAAAATGATGATGGGCCAATTTGTGTGAAATTTTTTAATGAGTTGATAAATTTCTTGTATCGCATGCATCTCATGCATCACATTCACCTCATGCATACATGCATCATGCTAACCCTTGTGTTCTAAAAGATATCATACATACCCGTTGGTTAGGGAAGATGGCAGACTTGTCAAAAGACTGAGCAGCCACCAAGAGTACCGGCAGAAGACCTAACCCAACGGGATAGGAAACTCAATCATGCATGCATACATGTAACATATTTGCATCCTTTTTGTGTTTGTTCTGTTTTGTAATAGCAGGTTTCAAAGGAGAAAAAGAGAGAGCGTCAAATGCAAGCCAATCAGAAGCATCAATATGACATCAGCATCAGTTTGGGGATGAGTCTTAGGGCCGAGGCCTACATCAGCATCAGTTTGGGGATGAACCCCAGGGCCGAGGCCTACATTAGTATCAGTTTGGGGATGAGTCCCAGGGCCGAGACCTACATCAGTATCAGTTTAGGGCTGAGGCCCATATCAGTATCAGTGTGGGCGAGGCCCATATCAGTATCAGTCTGGGGCTGAGGCCCATATCAGTATCAGTCTGGGGCTGAGGCCCATATCAGTATCAGTCTGGGGCTGAGGCCCATATCAGTATCAGTCTGGGGCGAGGCCCATATCAGTATCAGTATCAGTCTGGGGCTGAGGCCCATATCAGTATCAGTCTGGGGCTGAGGCCCATATCAGTATCAGTCTGGGGCTGAGGCCCATATCGGTATTAGTCTGGGGCTGAGGCCCATATCAGTATCAGTTTGGGGCTGAGGCCCATATCAGTATCAGTCTGGGGCGAGGCCCATATCAGTATCAGTATCAGTCTGAGGCCCATATCAATATCAGTCTGGGGCTGAGGCCCATATCAGTATCAGTCTGGGGCTAAGGCCCATATCAGTATCAGTCTGGGGCTGAGGCCCATATCAGTATCAGTTTGGGGCGAGGCCCATATCAGTATCAGTCTGGGGCGAGGCCCATATCAGTATCAGTTTGGGGCGAGGCCCACATCAATGCATGTTTGGGGGTCGAGGCCCGCATCAGCATCAGTTTGGGGATGAGTCCCAAGGCCGAGGCCCATATCAGTATCAGTTTGGAGCGAGGCCCATAATAGTATCGGTTTGGGGGCGAGGCCCACATCAGTGTCAGTTCAAGGGGCGAGGCCCACATTGGTATCGGTTTGGGGGCGAGGCCCACATTAGCATCATGCATCCATGCATACATGCATACATATCACATACATACAATTTTTATTTTGTTCGCAAAATTGTAGCGGTAAAGACCATCTCATCAAGTAACGATTCAAAAATGAGCCACCTCTCATCAAGCAACAGATGCCGGAAATGACACTCCAAAATGGAGCACACACAACAGATGCCGAAAATGACGTTCCAAAATGGAGCACACAGCAAAGGCCGAAAATGGCGTTCCAAAATGGAGCACACACAACAAATGCCAAAAATGGCGTTCCAAAATGGAGCACACAGCAAATGCCGAAAATGGCGTTCCAAAATGGAGCACACAGCAAATGCCGAAAATGGCGTTCCAAAATGGAGCACACAGCAAAGGCCGAAAATGACGTTCCAAAATGGAGCACACATCAAAGGCCGAAAATGGCGTTCCAAAATGGAGCACACCCAACAAATACCGAAAATGAATTCCAAAATGGAGCACACACACAACAGATGCCGAAAATGGCACTCCAAAAATTGAGCGCGGTTCGAGAATGAACCAGGGGTCGCAGCACCTCACCACCAAATTAACTCAACTCAACAACATGGCAAGTCAGGTGGCAGCTGGCGAGCCAAGTAAGTGAAAATGCATTGCATAACTTTGATAGGATTGTCATTGTTGCACATTACACAAGTCCCATCAAAGTGGGGGCGACTGTAGGCACTGCATTTTTGCATGTAAGTCCTTATGATGAGTCTAATTTGGAGGCACTAACTTTTAAGTCACGGGAAACAGACGTCGGAATGGGAAATTCAGAATAGACATGTCATCGGATTCATTTCACAAGTTGACTGTTTTCATTCGTGCTGCGTTCGTTACCACGTTCGAACGTCAAATAGATTGCGGGCGTTCGTGTAGCGTTCGAAAAGGCGTTCGAATGGTGTCAGTATTTCTGGTTTTGCTGCTAGCCTCACACCCAAGCCCAATTAGCCCACCAAAGCCCATTAAAATTAATTAAATCATATACCAAATTAAATGAAATATTAATTAAATCATATACCAAATTAAATAAAGCATTAAATAAAATCATGCCTAATTAAAATCAATCAACCAATATTATTCCTAATTAAAAATATATTATTCCTAACTTAAAATATTGTATGCCTAATCAACACAAATAAATATTTCAACTTCCTAATTAGCCAAATCTTATCCCCAATTAAAATATATGTTTTCCTTGTTTGACACCAAATCATATCTCACCTTTAATGCCAAATCCTTTCCTTGTCAAGTAAGATTTAACCATAGCCCTTTGCCTATAAAAAGAACCTAATTCCAACCCTTGAACCCTCCTAGTTGATCCACACACAAAAAACCCCTAATTCATTCACACAAGAAACACCCAAGCTCATTGACACAACCAAACTCACATACACAACCCTCACAAATCAAACACACAGCCGAGACACATAAACACCAGCCACCGAAATCACACTCAAAACAGCCCCTAATCACCAACAAAACACCAAAAACAGTAACCTCATACAGCCCTTAACACCATCTAAACAGCAGCCCTTTAACCACAAAAACAGTGCCAAAACCGAGACCAAAACAGTGACCAGAAAACATCACCGAAAGAGCATCGAGAAACAGCAGCGAATCAGAGTCAAAACAGTAGCTTGAGCAGTGGAACAGCGAGGAAAGTAAATCCCCGACAACGGCGCCAAAAACTTGACCGGCGTATTCACGCACGTATAACGCAAGCGCACGTATCGTTCAAGTAGTATAAATGTATCGATCCCACGAGGACTTAATACCTAAGCTATTAATTTAAGAAGCCAAATTTTTACAAGTATCTAATAGATTGGTTGTTGATTGGATGGTGACTTTAAACTAAAGACGAATAAATAAAATATTGTGAAAGTAAATTAAGGGAAAATTCAATATTAAGAAACTATCTAGGGTTGTGAATCCTTCCAATATCTTTTAAAGATGAAGTGGTTATCTCTTGTTTGTGTAATATATTGATTTACTAACCTGGAACACAAAATTATGCAAAAGCCTCTGTCGATGGTCAGATGCAAATACCCAGTGTAACCCAATTAATCATATGTCTATGTCAATCAAGTTACCTGAATTCATTAAGATTAATAGTGATCTTAAAGGAGTGGGAAATAGTGATCTATTTACCATTCATCATCTAACTTGACATATACTTCTTGTATTGGAAGCATAATATATGTTATGTTATGTACGAGTCCTGAAATCAGTTTCGGCGTTAGTGTGACTAGTCGATATCAATCTGATTCGGATAATGATCATTGGACAACCGTGAAACATATCCTGAAATATCTCAATGGTAATAGGGAAAAGTTTCTAATATATGGAGAAAATGAGCTACAAGTTAAGGGTTATACAGACTCCGACTGCCAAGGAGATCCAGATGAAAGAAAGTCTACATCCGGATACATATTTACCCTTAACGGTGGTGCGGTTAGTTGGCGATGTTCAAAGCAAGGCTCAATAACTGATTCCACCACTGAGGCGGAATTTATAGCGGCTTAAGAAGCTGCTAAAGAAGCTGTTTAGACTAAAAATTTTATCACAGAACTTGGAGTTGTGCCTAGTATTGCGGATTCGATCTCATTATACTGTGATAATAGAGGAGATATTGTGCAAGCTAAGGAGCCGATGGCGTATTCCAAGTCTAAGCACGTGGAAAGGAAATATCTTGATTAGAGAGATCATTGAACGAAAAGACATAGTGGTCATGAAGGTTCAAAGACTAGACAATATAGCAGACCCACTTACAAAGGCATTACCTCTTAGGTTATTCGATAAACATGTGAAAGAGATGTGATTGTGGTACCATCCAGATTGGAGCGCCAATCCGAATAATGTATTGAATTTTATTATTTATTAATAAAATAACTACATTTTCATTTCATACATTATTAATGGTAATGTCATTATGCATATTAGATAGATTGATGTATAAATATGCTAAGAATGACATCGACCTTAGAATATTCATATAATAATACTGGACACTGGGTGGTCCGACATTGGGATAAGTATTACTATTTTAAACTCTTCTTAAAGTATATATGTTCCTAATCGTTGGTTTTGGAATACGGTCGAATTCCTATAACCTAGAAGACTAGCACAAGTCGTATATTGGAATTGGAGTTCCAATGGTTTAACCCAATGTACCATGAGCTTTGGAAGCTTGCATAGACGTGTGGGTATTAGTTGGACTGAATACTGAATAACTCACAGATGATTCCTAATAGTTGGAAGTACACACACCGTCAATAGGAATCTCATAGAGTCGAGTAGCATATGTGATCCTTTGACTATAGGTTATCATTGATTTTATGTGAGATCTTCCACTATTTGATGCCATGTATGTCAGAAACCTTTCATGGTCTGGCCTCTAGATGTTCGTTGGGTGTGGACCGATGCACTTGTTAATAAGTGCAAATCAAGATAAGATCTCTCGGCCCATATGTGTCTCATAAGGGGTTTAGGTATCCATGTGAGTAAGTCGCAATTCTTAAGACTTTGGCCAAAGCCGATCACCTAGGGTGGATCGCATCAGTTGTAAAGAATCGTGGACATGTCGACATGAGATGTGCGCCTCGGAAACTTGATGGTGTATTCTATATTTCCTAAGCACAACTCAGATAACCTATGACAGAGAGATTGATAAACATATGTGATGACCTCGACTTGTATAGTTCAGAAAGTTCGTTCGTGTTCTTCACAAATTCGGAGGTGGCCGAATTGCATACATATTAGTTAGGCTTATATTACGAACATGTTTGAACTTAGAGAGCCTCAATATGAAGTGTACTCGTTGAGCCCTTGGGTAGCCGATTAATTTTGATAAAAGATAATATTCGATATTAAAATTATCAACTAATATAATCGTGTTATTGGATAACATTGATTATTTACTTTGACTTAATTGGATTAATTCAATATTTACACAAGGGCTTTGTGGTAATTTCATAATTATCTCTACTATTTGAGGATATTATGGTAATTGCAAGTATGTAATTATAGGTGTATTTGTCTTAATTTAATTAGATTAAATCAAAGTGGTAGACAATCAACTAATTCATTAATTATACTTTGTATTGATTTAATCAATTGGTAGACAAAGGCGATTAGTCACACCCAATTATACATATTTGGACAAATTGGATTAAGGCCACATAAAAGTTGATTAAAACTTTTATTAATTAAAAATTGACTAAGTTTTACTATAAATAGCAAGCTTGAACAAATGTTTTAATCAAGTTTGAGAAAACTAAATACAATCAAGAATTAGAGAATTAGCTGAAGTTAGAGAAGTGTTTAGAGAAGTTTTGTGAGATCTCTACAACATTCAATTATGAGTAATCAAGATTGGATCTTGGAGTGAAGCTTGCTTGTAATGCAATCAAGATTGGATCTTGGAGACAAGCTTGCTAACTTTGGAATTTCTCCACAATATTTCAACAAGGAGACGTGGATTGAATCTTGGAATCAACCTTGCTAGGTAAGTTTGATCTTCTCCAAAATCTATGTTTTTCGTTATTGAATTTTCATTAGTGAGACATATAGTGATGAATTATGTATTAGATACATAATAACATAACTTGATGTTGAAATTAGGTTAATTGATTGTGTTAGGATGCTTTGGGAGTATAAACACAATATGCTTGTAATTGGGTCAAAATATTTATGTTAGACATAGACATAAAATTAGAGTTTGGAACTCTAGATAATAGCTTGGAGGTAAGGCTACCATTCTAGAATTACTTGACCACATTTGGGTGACCTAGAATTGTTCATGAGTCATTTCATTGTGGGATTCTAATTTGGTTTGTGTTTTGGATTCAAAATTTATACAAGTTCGTATTTAGAATAAATTTATGTTTTTTTATAAAAATATTAGATATTTTAAAAATTTGATTTTTGTTATATTACATGTATTGATGTTGGTTTTGATGTTAAAATTAATTTTGGGTGTTTTAAAAGTGTTTATGGAAGGTTATAAGCAATTAGGGTTAAAAACCTTATATCCTTCAACTCTTTATTTCCAGAGAGTTGAAGGTAAAGCTGAAGGAGTATAAAACCAAAATAAATAAATAAAGGTTTTTTCAGTGCGTAGTGTGCGCGAGTCATGTACATATGCGCTAAATCTTATTTTTCCTCGTTTTTGAGTTTCCGGACTCCGATTCAGTCCCAGTTTTTTCCTATACACTCATAATGGAATATAATATTTTATTAAATTATCTAAAATTACACCCACACTTGATATCCATGGGTTAGACCCACTTTTGCTGTGCAGGGCTCTGATCCAACCCTAAAGGTTCCACAACTGCCTCAACAGAGGTACATAATAAACTCATCTCTATTTTAAAATAGTTTAAAGACTATTTTGCATGAGAATATGAGGAAATGCCTGACTTAGATAGAAATTTAGTAGAACACAGACTACTTATTAAGCCACATTATAAACTGCATAAACAACTATATAGAAGGTTCGCTCTTAATATCTTGCTTGAAATCAAAAAGGAAATTGAACACTTATTATAGGTGAAATTCATTAGAATGAGCAGATACGTAGAATGGTTGTCCAACATTGTCCCGGTTATGAAAAAGTACGATAAATTGAGAATATGCATTGATGTTAGAAACTTAAATTTAGCGACACCCAATGACGAATACCATATGCCTATTGTAGATTCTTTGGTAAATTCAACTGATGGATATAAGATATACTATTTTATGGATGGATACTCAAAATATAATAAAATTGATATCTCTGAGGACAATATCCATAAAATTGCCTTTAGATGTTCGGGGGCTTTATGATGCTTTGAGAGGGTAGTCATGTCATTTGGTCTAAAAAATACAAGAGCAACGTACCAAAAAAACATGAATTTAATTTTCCATGACATGATCACCGATTTTATAGAGGTATACATGGACGATATAGTGGTCAAGTAGATGAAAATAGAGGCACACTTTGACTAGTTGAAATGGTCATTCGACTGAATATGGAAGTTCAAGCTTAAGTTGAATCTCCTAAAAAGTTCAGAGTAAGTGTAGGTAATTTATTTAGGTTTTTTGGTGCATCACAGAGGAATTGAGATCGACAAAAACAAAGCTATGGCTATTTTAGAGGCCAAGTCCCTAAGCAATAAAAAGGAAATACATAAGTTCTTAAGGCAAGTTAACTTTCTAATAAGGTTTATCCCTAACTGTGCATGAAGAACCAAAGCTTTCTCATCACAACTAAGTTGTAGACATTTCATTTTTACGCATCTCCCGATGATGAGTCTATTATGAGGGCACCACGTGAAGGTTTGGAAGGTTACAAGGATAAATGCTGGAGGGAATGAGACTCTAAAAGGTTTGAGAGGAACCAAATATGGCTGGACATTTTTTTTAAAAGCTAAAAAAATACAGCTGACCAATCTGATTGAACCAATCATGGGATCTAATTAGACATATATCATGTTGACAACGAGTGTGTAAATTTTCAATTACTGAAATCAAGACATCTGATTAATAGCTGACCAGACATATATCTCAAAATAAATATCTACCCGGATATAGATCGAGTTGTAGCTGACAGTGCAGATTGGTAATCACTGAAATCAGAGAGGGGATTTGATTTTCCCTTTCCTTTTCAAATGAAGTTTGGGCACTATAAATTAGTGGCCAAACTCTTCACAAAGAGATCTCTAAAAAAAACATTAAAAAAAATTGAACAAAATCAAAGACAAATTCAAGCGTGAGAAATGTAAGGAGATCTAGAGAGAATGATTTCTTGAGTCCTTTAAAGTTTCCTCTTCTCAGCAAGCAACCCAGCAACTGCCTAATCCTTCAAAAGAGTTATTCCGAGCTAACTACACAAAAACTATAACTTGAGAGCTCTTTAATCTTCATATTCATCGTGTTCTACATTTTTATTTTTTCTGGTTTCACGCAGTATCTCCGGCCGGATATTAATTAACAATGACCAACCAGACATGCATAATTAGAAAATATACGACCGAACATCTTTTTAAAAAAATGTTCAGTCAGATAAGAAAAATCCGGCCAAATCAAAAAAATGTCCGGCTAGATATAAAAAAGTTCGGCCATAAATAAAAAATGTCCAACAAGATCTAAAAAATATTGTCGTACTTTAAAACTATCCGACCAGGCTTCTCTAAAGCTAGGCCGGGAGGATATGTGTCTTATTCTCATATTATACTTTTATATTAGCTCTGTAACATTGTTGTTATCATTAATGTTACTGTTTTACGATTATGTTTATTATTTATTGTTATTTTATTAAGATATTCCTTGTATGCTTTAAATTATTACCGTATGATGTTGCATTCTGAGACATGTCTATATCTCTTTTAAACCTAAATATTATACTAACATCAATAAGAGACCGTTCGGAACCCAAACGGGTTTAAGGTCAGCCCTTGTAAGGGGTGTAATATGGCTGTAAATCATTCTGAATGTTTCATACTAGATGATGACTCCATCATTCTTCGGGTAGTCCCACGTGGGCTATCCGTACTCTCTACGAGATATGAGCCCAACAGTGTCATGGTCGCCTATATCATAGGCATATCGGTAAACCCCACTTCGCTCCTACATAAAGCTTAAAGATCAAGACGACTTCTTCTGGAATCACAAGCACCAAGAGGCTTTTGACAGCCTAAAGACTTATCTCGCAAGACCACCAATGCTGGTTTTGCCAATACAAGAATAGTTACTGAAGCTATATATTTCGGCCTAAGAACAATCAATAGCTGAATCGATTATGCAAGACAATAACATGGGCGAGGAATGAGTCATTTACTACCTTAGAAAGCAATTGTTGAAGTATGGATGTAATTATTCTCCAATAAAGAAGTTATGATTGGCCTTATATTTTACTTGTATTTAGTTAAAGGCATACTTACGGCCTATTGCTGTGTATTTGGTTTCAAAAATTAATGTAATAAAATGTTAGGGTTGATGCTCTGAGCGCCAATTTCTTATGTATTTCCATGTAAATACTTTTGTATATTTTTTATTAGTGAATAAAATAAATAGTTTCTGTAATATAAATTCTTTTATTATATAGTAAAGACGTAAATGACCATAAAGTGATTAGTTATGATATAGTTGCAAAAGCGTCACAATTGACATTTAGCAGTATCATAATAGTATCATTCTTTAATTGTTCCTGGTCAAGGTTTACAATTACTTTGTCAGTAAGTAAACCCGCTGAGACCGGTACGTGTCGTATATTGGAATATTGGTTTCTAATAGTTTCTCAATGAACTATGAGTCTCGGGAGACTCATATAGACACGTAGGTGTTTATATCGGATAAACAATGAACGATACGCCGAAGATTCTTAATAGATGGTATACCAACGTCAATAAGAATCTTCTCAGGTTGAGTGAGCATAGTGATCCTCCGACTTGAGGTACCACTATGGATGTATGTGATGGAGTTGGTGCTTGGAGTGCCAATCCGATTTGTATATTTTATTATTTATTAATAAAATAACTATTTTTTTCATTTCATACCTTATTAATGGTATTGTCATTATGCATATTAGATTGATGTATAGATATGCTAAGAATGACATCGACCTTAGAATAGTTTTGACACTGGGTGTAAACTATTCTTAAAGTAAATATTCCTAGTCGTTGGTTTTGGAATACGGTCGAATTCCTATAACCTATAAGACTAGCACATGTCGTATATTGGAATTGGAGTTCCAATGGTTTAACGCGATGTACCATGAGTTTTGGAAACTCGTATAGATATGTGGGTATTCGTTGGAGCAAATATTGAATGACTCATAGGTGATTCCTAATAGTTGGAAGTACACACCACCGTCAATAGGAATCTCTTCGAGTCAAGTAGCATATGTAATCCTTTGACTATGAGATAACATTGATTTTGTGTGAGATCCTCCACACTTTGATGCCATGTATTTCAGAAACATTTCATGGTCTGGCCTCTAAATGTTTGTTGGGTGTGGATTGATGCACTCAGTAATCAAGTGCAAAGTAAGATAGGATATGTCGGCATGTATGTGTACCATAAGGGGTTTAAGTATCCATGTGAGTAAAGTCACGATTCTTAAATCTTTGGACAAAGTCGATCACCTATGGTGGATCACATCAGTTATAAAGAATCGTGGACATGTCGACATGAGATGTGCGTCTCGGAAACTTGACGGTATATTCTATATTTCCTAAGCACAACTCGGATAGCCTACGACTGAGGGATTGTTAAACATATGTGATGACATCGACTTGTATAGTTCATAAAGGTCGTTCGTGTTCTTCGCGAATTCGAAGGTAGCCGAATTGCTTACATATTAGCTAGGCTTATATGACGAACGTGTCTGAACTTAGAGAGTCCCAATATGAAGTGTACTCGTTGAGCACTTGGGTAGCCAATAATTTTTGATAAAAAATATTCGATATTATAATTATCAACTAAGATAATCAAGTGTTATTGGATAACATTGATTATTTACTTTGACCTAATTGGATTAATTCAATAATTACACAATGGCTTAATTTTAAAATCATAATTATCTCTACCATTTGAGGATATTATGGAAATTGTAAGTATGTAATAATAGGTGGTTTTGGCTTGATTTAATTGGATTAAATCAAGGTGGCAAACATTTAACTAATCCATTTCCTAATCCTTGGCTTGATTTAATTGGATTAAATTAAAGTGGGAGATAATGGAGATTAGTCACACCTTATTATACATATTTGGACAAATTAGATTAAGCCCACTTAAAAGTTGATTATAACTTTTATTAATTAAAAATTGCCTAAGTTTTGCTATAAATAGCAAGCTTTAGGAAGGTTTTAATTACAAGTTCAAATACAAGCATAAGAAAATTCTTGAGAGATTAGCCTAAGTTAGAGAAGTGTTTAGAGAAGCTTGTGAGGTCTCTAAAACATTTCATTAAGGAGAAATCAAGATTAGATATTGAAGTGAAGTGAAGCTTGCGTTGGAAATCGAGATTGGATCTTGAAGTCAAGCTTGCACACCTTGGAGGTTCTCCGACGATTTCAACAAAGGAGAAATAGATTGGATCTTGCATCAATCTTACTAGGTAAAGTTTGATCTTCTCCTAAGCTATGTTTATTTATGTATTAGATGCATGATCACATAGCTTAATATTGAATAAGGTTAATCAATTGTGTTAGGATACTTGAGAAGTATAAACACAACATGCTTGTAATTAGGTCAAAGATGTTCATGTTGGATATGAAACAATTAATTAGAGTTTGGAACTCTAGATTAAAGCTTAGAGTTATGGCTACCATTCTAGAATCACTTGACCACCTTTGGGTGACCTAGAATTGTTCACGAGACATTTCTTATTGGGATTCTAATTTGGTTTGTGTATTGTATTCAAAATTTACGCAAGTGCATATTTAGAATAAATTTATGTTTTTGTAAAAATATTTGATATTTTGAAAAACTTGATTTTTATTCTATAACATGTGTTTATGTTGGTTTTGAAATTAAAAATTAATTTTGGGTGTTTTTAAAGTGTTTAGGGAAGCCCGGAAGCAATTAGGGAAATACCCTAATTGCTTTAGCTCTCTGGAAAATTTCCAGAGAGCTGAACCTTTGTAAACAAAGAAAAATAAATAGTAGTTGCTACAGTGCGCGCATAGTGCGCATGAATTTTATTTTGCTTCGTTTTTGAGTTTCCGGACTCCGATTCAGTCCCAATTTTTTCCTTTACACTCCTAATGAAAATAGTATTTCATTAAATGATTTAAAATTACACTCATACTTGATATCCATGGGTTAAACCCATTTCCGCTCCGCGAGGCACCGATCCGACCATAAGGGTTCCACAACTGCCCCAATAGTATGAGGTATCCTCCACACTTTGATGGCTATCACGTCCCCGATCTATTTAGATCAGACCTCCGCTTGTTCATTGGGTGTGGACTGATCCTCAGGATATCTTGTGCGTATTAAGATAGGATCTGTCAGTTCTGTGTATAGAGCATATATATCCGTTATGGAATTAGCAATCTGTTAAATCCATGGGCCCGTGGTACACTGTAGAAATCAGTTCTAAGTGTTATTTAAGAGATTACTAATAGAATCGTTGATGAGATTATACCTAAATAGATTTGAAATTTATATCTATATCTCTGGGATAATCGGATACCTGTGATGGAAGGATTATACGTACGCAGTGACCTAGACCTGTATGGTTCAGAGATTTCATCCGTGTTCGTTATAATTTACGAGTGGGTAGATTATGGACACGAAATTGGATTTCGTGATGGATATGCATGAACCTGGAGAGTCTCACTAATGAGATATACTCGTAGGGTACTAGGGCAACTTTTATAAATAATACTGATTATTTATAAGTCGTTTAACGATTAAACGAAAATACATGTGTTTGAGATCTTTCGGCCATTTATTAAATGTCGAATTATGATATTTGATATATATTATTAATATATGTATTTTGATTATTTAATGTAAATATAATACATATATTTGAGATATTTGTATTTAATTATTCAAATATTGAATAATTGAATTAATTAAATATTTAATATCTTGTTTACTTAATAAAGTAAACTAAATGGCTTTATTTACTTGGATAAAGTGGCCAATTTTAATTGGTTTTATTTGGAATATTTTTATTGGATTAATTGTGATAAATATTAAAATGTTTAATGATTTTATACCACAAATAATTTGATCTTTATCCATTTAAATTGAAACAAAAATAGAAAATACTTGGCTTATATTTTTTGTCACTTTTTAGGTAATTGGTGGAAATTATATAAGGTCATTTTTCTTTTTTGTTTCATGATTCTAAGAACCCTAAAAATCAATTACAAAGAGAGAAAGCGAGAAAAGGAGAAAAATGAAGAAAGGCTTTGAAAATTAAGCATTTTTAGTAAGTTTTTCCTTACTTTTCCTTTCATGAAAATTGTTTCTATCTTACTAAGCCTCAACATGTGTAGCTTAGTTTGTTATCTACTCTTTTATGCATGTGATTTGATGATTGGGAATTTGGATGAAAGATGGAAGCATGTAAATTGATTTAGATTGCTTTAAAATGTTTATTAAGCATTCTTTTTAACCATTTGATGGAATTTTCCATTCTAGATTTACTTAGCCACTCATGATTGACCTAGAATTGTTCTTAAGCTATTTCATGATGGTGAGGCTTGATTGGTGTTGTGAGAATTGAATTAAAGTATTGAATTTAATTAATTTGGTGTTAATTTTGTTAATTTGTGAGATTATAAAATTAGGGTTTTTAACCTTCACCAAATTAGGGGATTTTCATATGTGTGATGAGATTTGATGTCTATATGATTTATATTAAATTTGGGAATTTTTGGATTTGATCTTGACATATTTTGAACAAAAATGACCAAATTATAAATTCTTGAAAGTTTAGGGACCATTCGGCAATAAGAGGAAAATTATTTTCTTGAGTTGCAAAATTATATTTTCATGTATTAGACATGTATAAATCATTTTTGGAATTGATTTGGAATCAATTAGAATTGTATTTGACAATTTAGGACTACAATGATTAAAATACAAAGTTTTGGGGAAAAATGGTAATTATTTAAAAATCTGATTTTTGGGTAAAAATTTCAGTTTTTAAGTATTGAGTAATTGAAATAAATTAGTTTATTTTAATTACCCAAGAAAAATTATTGAAATCGGAAAAATTTGATTTTCCACGTTCCTCTGTGTTTACCTGAATTACCACCCAAAACCCCAACAAAAATGGTATCAGAGTAGGTCTGAACCTGAACACGTTATATGAATATGCCTTTAAATTCAATGTTTAATTATGTTATTACTTTATACATGCTTGTATTTCTTTAATTTGATTAAAACTTAATATGTATCATATTTGCTTAAAATCCCTAATAAATAAGGTTTTAAAAGTAATATGTATGGATGCATATTTCTTAGTCCGTCTTGTCAATACGATTTTTGGATATCTGTTCTATGGCTGCATCCGAGATCGTGCCAAAGCATTGAGGGTGTAGTTGATAGAAATTTATCCATACCGGATGTATATGTGATATTAGATAAATTCAAGCGAAAGCGGAAATCCTGAACGTGCCAAAAGGCTGTCAGGACTACGCAAGTATCTTGATTTTATCATTGCCAAGTTTAACATTGGTACGCCTCCTTGTGAATGTGCCAAAGCTGTCACAACGAGAAACGAACAAGACCGGAACCTATGAGTCACTATTGAGTGATTGACAAAGAGTTGTCTACCTAATGAATATACGTAGGCGAGATCGTGCCAAAGCTATGAGCTAAAATATATTCATGGGATCCATCTTTCACTATTATATTTAATTTGATTAATTTTTTGTTTGCATTCTGTTTAGGGATTACAGTATTGCATGTAATAGTGGGAGGGGCATTTTTAGATTAAAAGTCCATGATCTATTTATGCTTTGTTTGATTTATATTATATGAAACTGTTATGTCAGCTAACTATTTTTCACTATCTATATGATAGATTTGCGATGGCGGCACCTGCTTATAATCTTTTTACTCGTATACTTGATACGAACAAGCTTAAATGCGTAGAAAACTTTACAGATGGGACTTGGATCTGAGAATTGTTCTTGGGTCCGAACAAATTGAATATGTATTAGAAGGTCTATTGCCACTTGCCATAACACTTGATGCTATTCAAGAGGAACATGAGACTCTCTAAAAGTGGAGAGATGATGATAGAAGAGTCAAATCATATATTCTCAGTTCCTTGGCACCGAAGCTTAAGAGGCAATATTTTGGATTGCCCGACGCATATACTATGATGATGCGGCTGAGAGAGTCTTTTATGAACCAAGAAAAGGGGTTCATAAAATTACTATGGAACTGTTCCATGTAAGACTTGATGAGGGACAGGTTGTGAGTCCTCACATGCTACATCTGATTGATTTAATTGAACAGTTGAGGCGCTATAATTTCCCTCTGAATGACACTTTAGGACGAAGTGTCATACTTGGATCTCTCCCACCATCACATCGCCAGTTTGTGATGTATTTCAATATGAATGGATTAACAGTTCTTTCTATGAGCTGCATAAGATGCTGCAAACTGCGGAGGAAGATTTGAGGAATGGAGTACTAACTCGCCCTCCTAAACCCACTGCTCTTCCTGCTTCCTCCCAATCTAAAAAGAAAGGGAAGAAAAAGAAGGGTACAAATCTTCCACCATAGGGTAAGATAGCTAAACCCAAGAGAGCTGCCAAAGATAAATGCCACCAGTGCAGCAAGATTGGCCATTGGAATAGGAACTGTCCTGACTATTTGGCACAAATTACAAAGGAAAGAGCATCTACTTCAGGTACTTTTATTTTTCTCATTATTGATATCTCATTAGCTTGTGAAACTATGTCGTCTAGTTGGATTTTAGATTCTACTTGTCCAATTCACATTTGCAATTTGTTGTAGGTGCTGAAGGAAAGTAGACGGCTAAAATCTAGGGAGATGCAATTGCGATTCGGGAGTGGCGACTCTTTGGATGCAGTTGCTCTGGGCTTATGCGAGATTCCTCTACCCAGTGGGAGCCTTTTGTTGCATGACTTCTTTTTTGTACCAGGATGTGTTGCGAATATTGTATCACTTTTTGTATTAGATACTGAAGGATATAATGTAAATATTAAGAATCGTTCTTTATATTTATATGATAGATATAATGTTCAAATCCTTGTTTGTCCAAATGATCATGGTTATTACATTTTGCATACCTCACAAGATATCTTTAATGCTGGAATTAATAAACGTAAAGTATCTGATATAAATAATACTGAATTGTGGCATATGAGGTTGGGTCATATAGGCGTGAAACGCCTAACCCAGTTGGTTAGGAATGGTTTGATACATGATATTACCATTGAACCTTATCCAACTTGTGAATTTTGCATTCAGGGTAAAATGACCAAAGCCCCATTTTCGGGTGTAGGACACCGAGCCACTGACTTATTGGAACTAATACATTCTGATGTATGTGGTCTCATAAATCACATTGCTCACAATGGTTTTTTCTACTCTGTTACCTTTACCGATGATCTGTCACGGTATGATTATGTTTATTTGATGAAACAGAAATTGGAAACCTCTGAAAAGTTCAAGGAATTCCGAAATGAATTAGAAAAACAGACTGGTAAATATATTAAATGTCTTTGATCTGATCGAGGCGGTGAATATATGAATGGTGAGTTCACCGATTATTTAAAGGAGAATGGGATTCTCGCTCAATATACTCCTCCGGGTACTCAACAGTACAATGGAGTGTCCGAAAAGAGAAATCGGACTTTATTAGATATGGTTCGATCGATGTTGAGTTTTACAGATTTGCCCTGTTACTTATGGGGATATGCTCTTTTAACTGATGTTCATCTTTTGAATAAGATTCCTTCCAAGGTTGTTTCTACAACTCCGTATGAGATATGGACTGGTAAGAAACCGAATCTTAATTATGTTAAGATTTGGGGCTGTCCTGCCTATGTCAGGATGGCTCAGCCAGATAAGATTTCGCCTCGAGGGTAAAAGTTTAGGTTTGTTGGATATCCTTCAAATACGAAAGGATATTTGTTCTTTGATACCGAGCATCGAAATGTGTTCGCAACTCACTTCGTAAAATTTCTAGAGGTAGAATTTTTGTCTGAAAGAGGTATTCATAGACAGGTTGAACTTGATGAAGTACAACCTGGAACCAACGAACCAGTGGAGGAAGCTGAAGTTCAAATAGATGAAGAGCCTTCAACAAACACACTTCGTAGGTCCCAAAGGGTGTCTAGACCTCCGGAACGCTTGTATTTGATACAAGAAAAGAATCTAGACGTTCTCTTAACTGAAGAGACTGACACTTACACCTATGGAGAAGCGATGTTGGACATCGACTCTGCGAAATGGCAAGAGGCCATGAAATCAGAGTTAGACTTATGCATCAGAATCAAGTTTGGGACTTGGTTCCGCTTCCTGAATGAATTATTCCAATCGACAGTAAATGGGTTTATAAGAGGAAGCGTGGGCCTGACGGAAAGGTTGAAACCTTTAAGGCCCGACTGGTAGCTAAAGATTACACGCAGCGACCTGGTGTCGACTACGATGAAACTTTTTCGCCAGTTGCGATACTAAAGTCTATAAAGATTTTATTGTCTATTGTTACTTACCATGATTACGAGATTTATAAAATGGATGTCAAAATGGATTTTCTAAATAGGTTTCTTGATGAAGAAATCTATATGGAACAGCAGGAGGGTTTTGTATCCAGCGAAACATCAGGTATGGTTTGTAAGCTTAAGAAGTCCATTTATGGACTTAAGCAAGCTTCGCGAAGTTGGAATCTTCGATTCGATGAGATTATTAGATTGTCTGGTTTTCTCAAGAATACGGAAGAATCCTATGTATACCAGAAGACCAGTGGGAGTATGATAGTATTTTTGGTTCTTTATGTCGATGGCATCCTAATCATTGGGAATGATATAGGAATGATGCAAGGTGTCAAAGCTTACCTTTGTAAGAATTTCTCTATGAAAGACCTGGGTGAAGCTTCTTATATCTTGGGTATAAAGCTCTATAGGGATAGAGAAATGAAGTTTATTGGGTTATCCCAATCAACGTACATAGATAAGATCTTAGAACGGTATAATTTTGTTAACTGTAAGACAGCAAATATACCGTTCAGACATGACATTCATCTTTCGAAGAAGATGTGTCCACAAACAGAAGATTAGAAGGTCTAATCAGCCTTATGCTTTATGTTGGGTAGCATTATATATGCCATGTTATGTACGAGGTCTGATATTAGCTATGCGGTTAGTGTAACCAGTAGATATTAGTCCAATCCAGGAAATGACCATTGGATGGTCGTTAAACATATCCTGGAGTATCTTAAAGGTACCAAGGATAAGTTTATCATTTATGGAGGAAATGAACTGCAGGTTATTGGGTATACGAATTCTGATTTCCAATCGGATCCCGATGATAGAAAGTATACATCAGGATTCGTATTTACCTTTAACGGAGGGGCAGTTTGTTGGAAAAGTTCCAAACAGTGGTCTACAGCAGATTCCACCACAGAGGCGAAATATATTGCTGCTTCTAAAGCTATAAAATAAGATGTTTGGCTTAATAAGTTTATCACAGAACTGGGAGTTGTCCCTAGTATCGAGAATTCGATTCGTTATACTGTGATAATATTGGTGCCATTGCGCAAATAAAAGAACTGAGGGCGCATCAGAAATCGAAGCATGTGGAATGAAAATATCACATCATTCGAGATATTGTGTCGCGAGGTGACATTGTCGTGTGCAAAATTCCCAGTGAAGATAATGTAGCAGACCCGCTCACGAAGGTCATACCTCCGAAGTTATTTGATAAGCATATGGAGTCGATGGGTATTAGATACAATCGATATTGGCACTAGAGCAAGTGGGATATTTTGTTAGGGTTGGTGCTCTGAGCGCCAATTTCTTATGTATTTCCTTGTAAATACTTTTGTATATTTTTTATTATTGAATAAAATAAACAGTTTCTGTAATATAAATTCTTTTATTATATGTTAAAGACGTAAATGACCATAAAGTGATTGGTTATGATACAGTTGCAAAAGCATCGCAATTGATATTGAGCAGTATCATAACAATATCATTATTTAACTGTTTCTAGTCAAGATTTACAATTACTTGGTCAGTAAGTAAATCCGTTGAGACCGGTACGTGTCGTATATTGGAATATTGGATTCTAATGGTTTCTCAATGAACTATGAGTCCCGGGAGAATCGAATAGATATGTAGGTGTTTATATCGGATAAACACTGAACGAATCGCCGAAGATTCTTAATAGATGGTACACCAACGTCAATAAGAATATTCTCGGGTTGAGTGAGCATAGTGATCCTCCGACTTGAGGTACCACTGTGGATGTATGATGTATTCTCCATACTTTGATGACAGTCACGTCACCGATCTATTTAGATCAGACCTCCGCCTGTTCGTTGGGTGTGGACTGATCCTCAGGATATCCTGTGCGTATCAAGATATGATCCGTCAGTTCTATGTACAGAGCATAGGTATCCGTTATGGAATTAGCAATCTGTTAAATCCATGGGCCCGTGGTACACTGTAGAAATCAGTTCTAAGTGTTATTTAAGAGATTCCTAATAGAATCGTCGACGAGATTATACCTAAAGAGGTTTGACGTTTATATCTATATCTCTGGGATAATCTGGATACCTGTGACGGAAGGATTATACGTATGCAGTGACCTCAACCTGTATGGTTCAGAGATTTTATCTGTGTTCGTCATAATTTACGGGTGGGTAGATTATGGACACGAAATTGTATTTCGAGACGGATATACCTGAACCTAGAGAGTCTCACTAATGAGATATACTTGATGAGTGGTAATTATATCACTATTTCCCACGCATTTAACTTAATATTTTGTATAGTTTCTTGAGTTTTGTGAATATTTTGATGTGTTTTGTGTTATTTTGTAGAAAAATAAGTTTCAGGACTCTCTAGAGGTGATTTGGAGCCAAAACAGTGAAAATTGGACAAAAGGGCATTTTGGTCATTTGGCGAGTCGCGACGCCTAACATGCACCAAGACTTGCTAACGTGCACCGGGTCCACAAGTCTGAATCTGAGAAGTTTGACTTTGCTAACGTGCGACGTGCCACGTGTCACCATCACAGTCGATCTGTTAACATGCAATGTGCCACGTGTCATCATCATACGGTGTCGACAGTCGCCATCGCAACGTGCCGCCACTTGTCACTCCATGTCATCGTCCACATCACCAGTTGACCAAGTCAACGTGCCACATCAACGCCACATCATCATCAGCCAATCACAGCGTGCCACGTGTCATAATCCTACGGTGCCGATAATCACTTTCGCCACGTCATCGCCACATCAGCACAATCATTGAATTGCCAGCCGCCTTGCCACGTGTCACCTTATCTCTTTATCCGAATCGCCACGTGTCATTTAAGAATCTGAAACCGACGAACCAGAAGCTGCCACGTGTCGCGTCGCGACGCGCAAAGCCTTGCGCGTCGCTACGCCCGAAGCCCACTGACGTCTATAAATTCAACTCGATTTCAGAATTCAAATCATGCCTTCCTTGAGTTTTGTAAGGACTTTAAGGATTGCATCTTGTCTGTTTAAGTTTTTGTAATTTAAATTAAGCATTTTTACTTTTAGTATTTTTAATTATGCACTTTTACTTTTTGTAATAAAATTTTCTTTTCTTTTCTTTTTGTTATTTTATTTTGCGTTTTTGTTTTTATTTTGACTAAAAAGGTGAAATTGGTAAGAGATAGCTGAGTAAGGAGTTTCCACTCTTGAGACGTATCTCAAACCTAATTCAGAACAAGTTAATTTTTGTTTATTTCTTTTGAATTATTTAATTTGTGAATTCTCCATAATACTGACTAAAATGGATCTTCATATGCCCAGTTAGCAGGTATTATCAACAAGCATAGTAACATACAGACATGAGCTATATTTGAAAAGTTTGTAATATTCAGTGCTCTAGTTTAATTGGAGGAAGCATCTCAAAAAGTGATGGGGAAAAAAAAAGTTTGAGATCCGAGTTATTAAGTATGTAAGGGTGTTTTAATACTTAGTGCCCTAAAACCAACTGGTTTGGGAGTCACTGGCCCAAAGCTCGCTACATGGATCAAAGATGCTGTAAAAATATATATATATGAAGTTTGAGTAATTAAGTCTGTAGGGGTGTCTTAACACCTGGTGCCCTAAAGCCAACTGGTTTGGGAGCCACCGACCCAACACTCGCTACATATATGGAAGATATTGTATATAAATAAAAAAAAATCAAAAATCAGAAAAATCAGAAAAATTATTCCATTGCTGCAAAAAGGTGTGAATTCTGATAAAACGTTTGGACAAAAATACTAGTCTCTTATCAACTGCACTTGTGACTGTTGTGGGAAAAAATGAGTTGATTAATATTTTGTCGGCTGTGCATATGGAGGATGGTAAATATAATCGGAGAATTTATCAGTAATTTAGAAAGAAAGAAAACAACTAGTAACTTGGAGTAAAAGTTTTGTTGGGTTTCTACGGTCTAACCTAGATCGATTTAAGCAATGAAACAATATGCGAATACATCAAGGAGGTGCGAAATACTCACAATGATCGGTTGAGCGATGCGAGGAACAACAAAACTTCAAGCTCTTCTCCTCCAAGGCTCACTGCA
Source organism: Zanthoxylum bungeanum (assembly GCA_019454045.1). NCBI lineage: Eukaryota > Viridiplantae > Streptophyta > Magnoliopsida > Sapindales > Rutaceae > Zanthoxylum > Zanthoxylum bungeanum. The sequence goes on along the minus strand of SKCR01047030.1, from coordinate 18,181 downwards.
ATGGCTGTTTTGAGCTCCTCAATTTTCAGCCATGGAAGGATCTCCAAGCTCCAAGCTTTAAGGTGGTGATTCCAAGCTCACAAGTGCGGTTCCCTATCACCTTCGCAAGACTCCTAAAGCGTGCTAGCACTCCGGAAATTTTGCCACAAAATTCCCTTATTTCTTCTTGCAAAACTCGGCAATTGCAGAATTTTGGGAGAGGAAAATGGCCATTGGCCGAGAGGTGTAAGAGAGAAGAAGAAGAGATGTGTTGTATTTGTTGTTTTTTGATTTTTTGTGTATCTAATACACATAAATTGAATTTCAAAAATCCATTTAACAAAAGTCAAAGCATTAAAGCTTTGCCAACTACCACCATCAATCACAATGACAAGTTGTCATATCACTCAAAGTGACTAGACATCACATCAATTGATTGACTAGTGATTTCACGCTTGATGTGACTTGTGGGCCGCACTTGAATTCGAAATGCGAGTGCGCCCGCAAACACTCTCGGGCTCGGGTTCGCTAATTCCAAATTAACGAATTTTCCTTTGCGACGTAATTAAATAATTATGCCTAGTAAAATCACTATTCACGTCGCTAACGAATTAATTCTAAATTAACTCGTTCGCCCGAATTAAAATCTAATTTCAATTCCGCGTCGAAATCCAATTTTGTATAATATATCGAATATATTATTTTATCGATTAATTCCAAATTAATCGTTCTCTCTTTTTAATTAATATTTTATCCCAGATAAAATATCTCTGTAATTAATCCCAGATTAATTTTATCTCTCTACTAATTAATCCCAGATTAATAAAGTGTGAGTCATACGTCATCGGTGAATCTTCGGGAAGCGACCTATGAGATCCCCGGATATGTTGGCATTAAATCCGGTCGGCGGACTATCCGAACACGTACGTACCTAGTACCTAGTACTACGTTTTTACCGATTTACAAGACAATGTTGGCTTCTAGCAAAGCGCCATGCCTACCCAATTCTCCAGAAATATCCTTACAGGAATATGTGATCAATATCAGGCGTAGTATACGTAGTATTGCGTATTTCGATCCAGTATCGGATGTCACATGCTAGGCCTGGGACTGGAAATGTGTCTGCCCCGTACGAAGGACATATCGGATCTCTGGTAACTAGTCTCTATAATTGGATAAACATGACCTAGTCATAATATCTCGATACCTGCAGCATATAAGAGAACCAGTTTCGTATCCTACGTGATCATCATCTCCACTATTACTAAAGTGATACTTCCATCTTGACATCACACCCAATACACTACGATTCTCAATATACCCAGAAGAGGCGTGCACAAAACTTGTTAAAGCCCCGGACGACCAAAACCAAAGTACATTGATTGTCGCAAGTATTAGCGGTGCAAATCTCAGGTTAAGACCAAATACATCTACCCTGATTCGGACTTCCATAGACACATAGTAATACTACCAATGGAATTCTGAGAGGCCTATCCAGAGCGAAGCTGTTTTCCGTACCATTGGTAAAACACAACCTCCTACTACACTTGCATGAGTATCCTATACTCAAATATATGAGAACTATGCCGTTATGCTCCCATAACGCGCACAAGTGTAATATTAGTCTATTCCGCATTATCGATGTCCAATCTCGATAATACTACGACTATGGATATTTAATGATTAAACCTTTTTGGATTGATATTGTCTCATATCATCTCAATCCGGAACTAATCATATGGACCTTTACATTTATACATCTTGGTGATCTAATCACAAATGATAAAAGAGCAATTTTCTTTGTCACATAGTTAATTTGTACAACAACACCATGATCTGTACAAATAGTGACGCTATAGGTCATAACTGTCCAACAATCTCCCACTTGGCCTATAGCCAGTCACTTGAGTGTCCTACACCCAAACTATGTACGGTTCGCTCAAACTTCTGCTGAGGAAAAAGCTTTCGTCAACGGATTTGCATGATTATCATCTTATGCGATTTATACGATCATCACATCGCCACGATGTATGATCCGAACGGATCAGATGAATAATCGAAGTATATATCTGGATCGTTGATGAGACCATTAATTCTTTAGCCTGTGTTGTAGCCTAGCTCAGCTGCTAACAGAACTATATCTAATCTAATTAGATTTATTATCAATCCAGAAGGCTTCTATTGCTGCCTCAGCTGCAGCAATAACCCGCTTTTGTTGTTTATTCGGTAATAGTATCTTGCTTGGAGGATTTCGAGCTCACTGTTTCGTTATTCAAACTTTATAGTACCGTTGTTACGACTTATAGTCGGTTATTATCGGTTAGGAAACTTGCAACAGTGAACCTAGTCACTTCAAGTTCTCCTTCTCCATAGTATAAGACAACATCCTTAGTTATCTAAGATACTTAAGGATGTTCTTAACATCAATCCAGTGACTATCACATGGATTGGCCTGATTGTGACTCCATATGCTCCAAGCGTATGAGACACCAGGTCGAGTACATTTTCAATGTACGAGTTCTCGGAGAGTATTAACAACCTTTGGATTTATCCCAGTAGATCTTTATTCCTAGAATAAAGGTTGTTTCTCCCAAGAATTCTACGGAGAATTTTCATGAAAGCCAAGCTTTCACCGATTTTATTATGGGAATATCATTTCCAAGAAATGATATATCATCATTTTAGGACAATCATTGTCGGTGCACTCCCACTAACTTCCTTATATACACAAGAATTATTTTCGTTTTGAATTAAATCATACACCATTATGATTACATCAAAATGATAGTTCCAAGAACCCAATGCTTGCTTCAATCCATCCATGGATCGTATAACCTGCAAACTTTGTTTGCTAGTTTTGGTACGACAAAATCGTCAGGATGTTGTAAACATCCTCCGAAAGGTTTCCGTTTAAGGAAAACGATTTTGACGTTCAGCTGCCATATTTCATAATGAAACATACAGCATTAGCAAGCATTATCCAAATGGATATACCGTGGCAACAGTTAAAAGGTTTCGTCATAATCGACATAATGTTGATAACGATACATTTTCGCTAAAAGCCTAGCTTTATACGTTGGTATGTTGCCTTCCATGTATGTCTTCCTTGAAGACTTATATAGTACAAATAGGCACAATGATTTGCGGTACAACAACTAGTGTCTAAACATAGTTGGTATACATGGAATCCATTTCGGATATCATGGCACTTTGCCATAATCGGGAGTCGATACCTTGTATCACTTCCTCATACGTAGTCAGTTTGTGTTCCTCAATAAGATTAACATCTTTATGAGGTGAGATCAGAAACCCATACCCCAGGTTGTTTTCTGACTCTCTCCGACTTACGTGGTTCTTGTGTATTCGAAGATTATTGGTATAGTTTCATCCCTGATGAACTATTTGTGTTCCATTAAGGAATTGGTGCCTAGAACAGTATTTCTCCGATTTTCATCGAGTTTTACTTTCCTCCCACTTACCATTGCATATATGTGTTACTCTTAGGAAAACCGCATGGTGAGCAACATTTACATTGTTCTCTTATGAGTTGTATAAGTACTATACTTTGGTTTCCCTAGGATAACCATATTAGGCACTTATCCGATTTGGGTTTTAGTTTGGCATCATCCAAACATATGCCTAGCATTCCAAAATCTTCAGGAATGAGAAACCCGGTTTCTTTCCTGTTTATATCTAATATAAAGTCTGTCAAACAGATTTTATGGAACCTTATTCAAAATAAGTTCTGCAATGTTTATGGCTTATCCGTTGAAGGAAATGGTAGCTCAGAGCGACTCATGATAAACCTTATCATGTCCAACAAATTTCAGTTTCTTCGTTCGGACACACCGTCAAACTGACGTGTTCCGGGAGGAGTCCTCATTGAAAGAATACTATACTCTTTCAACTATTTGAGAAACTTATCGCTTAAGTATTTTCATCATGGTCCAATCATGGTGTTTAATACTTTAGCCAATCTATTTGTCTACTTCGTGTCGAAACTCTAAAAGTTTCCGATTTGTTTTTCAAAGGAAACATATAACCATAACGCGATGCCACATCCGTAAAGGTCATGAAATATTCATATCCACATCTAGCCTAGCTAGATATGGGCTCACCTACGTCACTATGAACCAGGGCTAACAGATCAGTGGCACTTACACTTTTACCAAGTAAATAGTGTTTTAGGCACTTTGCCCAATAAACTAGATTCGTAGACATTATTTGAATGGAATCAAATTTGTCCTAGTACCCACTCTTCAAAAGTGTAAATACTTGTTTGTCATGTTATATGTTTGAGATTTATTTATATTCAAAATATAAATTCTGTTATTCACATCTAATGTGTTTATCACAATATCATCTTTATAAAATAAAACACTTTAGTGTTCTAGAATATAAAGGTATACCCGTAACGGGTTAATCCCTGATATAGAGATAATGTATCTAGTCAAACTAGTTACATTGTAACAGCTTCCTAATTTAAGTACACACCTGAAGGGTAGGTCCTTAACTTAGGTTTCTACGGTTAAAACAGCGACTGTCGTCCCGTTTCCAATCCGTAGATTAATCTCAACTGAAGTCAGTATCCTGCTCATAGCAGATTCTGCACACCAGTACATATCTATGTACCACATCCAGTATCTAAAATCCAATTTTAATACTAGTAGTGAACATATTTATGAAAAACACATTTGAAGTCGGAGCCTTGCACCGTCTTCACTTCCTTCATGTTTGCCTTGTCCATACGGCAGTCACGCTTCCGTTTCCCCGTTTGCCACAATTTAGGCAGACATCTTGGGATATGTCCTTTGTTTTCCCAGAAGATTATAATGATTTTGCCTTTGCCCTTTTTTTCCACACTCCAGAAGCCTTTGGCCAAGCCTTGGCCTTCTAGAATGTCAAAATAAGATGCGCCTTGCGCTTCTTGCTTATTGCAAACTCTGGCTTTGTCTCCTTGAGAATAGCCATTAACTCTCCAAGAGTTTACTATTGCAATTTAGTACTTCTAAGATCTAAGGATAGATCAATGAAGATCCTTCAATTTCAATATCATACTATAAGGATCTAATCCTTAGTTCTGAATAAGAAATTAAGGAGTCTATTTGGCAAGCATAATGGATTAAGCACTAAAGTTATCATCACATGAATATTCCAAATATCATGCTGTCCTATTTGCTTAACTCCGGGCTTAGGCACGAGACGTCACTATATCAAATAAAGTAACTTCTCGGTTACCCAGGACTATCCTGAGATTTTATTCCCAATTTGAAAATTAAAGTCGTTTAAATATATTTTCACTCAGGATTATGTTTTAAACACTAATCTTTCAATTTATCTTGATTCTAATAGTCCAACTATTTAATCAACGATTTAGGTACTATTTATTATAATGATTACTATAGTCCAACTATATAATCAAATATAATTTGATAGATTAAATTCAATTATATTGATTACTATAATCTAATTATAAAATCAACTATTAATTGAAATAGTTTGAATACAGTCTAACTGTTTATTAAAACAACATTTAATTATTAGTCCAACTAATATATTAATTTAACGACGAAAATTGTAATGAGCGCGTATGGCAAGTAACTAAACGAATATTGCAAATTTAATACTTGCCTCCCACTATTTTTCGGCGAGCCTCTAACCCTCTGTTGAGTACTCGGAAAACCTTGTTTCCTAATGGGCTAGGATCCCGTTAAATAACACAAAATCTTGACTTTGGCCAACAAAATGTGTATGATAATTAACTAGGTAGATCTCTAAGATCAATTGGATCCCATCCAATTCCTAGATCCAGTAGGTGGACATCCAAGTCCGAAACATATATCTTATATATGCCAATATATCCAATATATTGCCTAACCTTTTTTCCTCTGAATCAACTAAGCCTTGGCTTTGGCACAACAAACTTAGTGATCCCAGTTAAGCGGAACCCATTGACCTTGGAAAGCTTCGTAATCAAAGTCGATGGACAAGAAGTGATCTTGACTTTGGCCAACAAATCACAACTTGGACAAGACACCAATATGGAACAAAGCCTTCATGATTCAAACACATCCTCGACGGACAAAGGTTTTGACTTGGCCAACAAACCAATGTCATTCTTGGATCTGAGTAAGAATCACTCAATGGAAGGAAAAACGCTTAATATTATTTGAGGGTTTTTCGCGTGCAATTGGCAACCAATTTATTATCTTTGTTAAGGTCTCATCATCATACACCCTTAAACATACATTCTAAACACATAATAAGGTGCATATAAATAAAATAATAATGATATACTGATGGATACTTTAACACATGTTCCTAGACCAAATCTTCCATTTCCTCTCTCCCGCTAGCACAAGTATTACTTCTACCTGTTACATAACACTTCTAAAGAAACCTCATTTACATTGAGGGGAATAAGTGAGAAGAGAAATACAAAGAGTAAGGAGGTAATAGGCTGGACACGCAGGTCCAATTAATAAATTCTAAATTTATTACAACAATTTCCAAAATTGCCCCACCCACATCTAATATCCATCTGATATACATTATTCATGCATCGCAACCATGTATTCACACAAGCATGTTATCAATCAATATAATCCAATTATTAATCTGAATATTAATGACCATCCAATGTTCAAACAACGATTTGATTTTGCTCGAGTCCAACTCGTTTTGCGAAAAGTACTCAAAGTACGAATCTTGAATTAAATTAAACTACAACATTAAATCCAATTTAATATGTAATTAATACTAATTCACTATTTAATTCCAAATTAAATATTACACTTTATTAACAAACCTTTACGACTTAGATTCCAAATCTAATCGTTACGGGTCTCAAAGCCCGATTAACATCCAATGTCAATTTAATTTAAAGTCCAATGAGCTTTTAATTAATTTCTAGGCATTGACTTTTGGTCAATATGGGTCAAACCCAAATACCAAAGCCCATTAAGGAATCACCCTTATTTGCCAAGAAGCCAATTTAGGCCCATTAGGCCCAATTAAATATTAAAGGTCCATTAAGTCATAATTGGATTTTATGGAAATGGTTTTGGGCCCAATTGGATCCAACCAATTTGCCTAAACCAATCTTGGTACAACCAAGCCCATTAAGCTCAATAACAACTTTACAAGCCCAATTAACAAATTAAGCCCTATTAATAAAATCATAAAATTCCAAATTTCATAACTTAATTAACCTAAAGTGTATGCCATAATTAATTACCCAAATTAACATTTCCAAAACATCAATTAGCCTAATTATTATGCTCATTAACATCAAAACATGTCCAACACATTTTAATCAAAATCAAACCCATTTCATGCTCACATGTCTCGGCATTTTGGGGATTTATATGTCCAATTCGGTTTCAATCAAATTAAATCCAAAATCAATATTACCCAATGTTTTTCAACTCATCCAATGATCAAAAAACACAAAAATACCAAGACATTTATGGCAGTATAGATTCGGCCAAGCCAATCAAATTAGGGAAAAATGATCCAATCAACTTTTCATAAAATCGATCCAATCAAACTTCAATTAAACATCATTTAAGCATACTCAATCAAGTAATTTTATCAAATCATGCTCAAATACAATTTACCCAATTTTAAACCTAAATTCAAGTTTCATGCTCAACCTGGCTCTGATACCATTGTTGGGATTCTACGGTCTAACCGGGATCGATTTAAGCAATGAAACAATATGCGAATACATCAATGAGGTGCGGAATACTCACAATGATCGGTTGAGCGATGCAAGGAACAACAAAACTTCAAGCTTTTCTCCTCCAAGGCTCACGGCAGTGGCTGTTTTGAGCTCCTCAATTTTCGGCCATGGAAGGATCTCCAAGCTCCAAGCTTTTGGGTGGTGATTCCAAGCTCACAAGTGCGGTTCCCTATCACTTTCGCAAGACTCCTAAAGCGTGCTAGTACTCCGGAAATTTTGCCACAAAATTCCCTTATTTCTTCTTGCAAAACTTGGCAATTGCAGAATTTTGGGAGAGGAAAATGGCCCTTGGCCGAGAGGTGTAAGAGAGAAGAAGAAGAGATGTGTTGTATTTGTTGTTTTTTGATTTTTTGTGTATCTAATACACATAAATTGAATTTCAAAAATCCATTTACCAAAAGTCAAAGCATTAAAGCTTTGCCAACTACCACCATCAATCACAATGACAAGTTGTCATATCACTCAAAGTGACTAGACATCACATCAATTGATTGACTAGTGATTTGACGCTTGATGTGACTTATGGGCCGCACTTGAATTCGAAATGTGAGTGCGCCCGCAAACAGTCTCGGGCTCGGGTTCGCTAATTCCAAATTAACGAATTTTCCTTTGCGACGTAATTAAATAATTATGCCTAGTAAAATCACTATTCACGTCGCTAACGAATTAATTCTAAATTAACTCGTTCGCCCGAATTAAAATCTAATTTCAATTCCGCGTCGAAATCCAATTTCGTATAATATATCGAATATATTATTTTATCGATTAATTCCAAATTAATCGTTCTCTCTCTTTAATTAATATTTTATCCCAGATAAAATATCTCCGTAATTAATCCCAGATTAATTTTATCTCTCTACTAATTAATCCCAGATTAATAAAGTGCGAGTCATACATCATCGGTGAATCTTCGGGAAGCGACCCATGAGATCCCCGGATATGTTGGCAGTAAATCCGGTCGTCGGACTATCCGAACACGTACGTACCTAGTACTACATTTTTACCGATTTACAAGACAAGGTTGGCTTCTAGCAAAGCGCCATGCCTACCCAATTCTCCAGAAATATCCTTACAGGAATATGTGATCTATATCAGGCGTTGTATACGTAGTATTGCGTATTTCGATCCAGTATCGGATGTCACATGCTAGGCTTGGGGCTGGAAATGTGTCCGCCCCGTACGAAGCACATATCGGATCTCTGGTAACTAGTCTCTATAATCGGATAAACATGACCTAGTCATAATATCCCGATAGCTGCAGCATATAAGAGAACCAGTTCCGTATCCTACTTGATCATCATCTCCACTATTACTGGAGTGATACTTTCATCTTGACATCACACCCAATACACTACGATTCTCAATATACCCAGAAGAGGCATACACAGAACCTATTAAAGCCCTGGACAACCAAAACCAAAGTACAATGATTGTCGCAAGTATTAGCGGTGCAAGTCTCAGGTTCAGACCAAATACACCTACCCTGATTCGGACTTCCATAGACACATAGTAATACTACCAATGGAATTCCGATGGGTCTATCCAGAGTGAAGCTATTTTCCGTACCATTGGTAAAACACAACCTTCTACTACACTTGCATGAGTATCCTTTTGAATTATTTTATTTGTGAATTCTCCATAATACTGACTAAAATGGATCTTCATATGCTCAGTTAGCAGGTATTATCAACATGCATAGTAACATACAGACATGAGCTATAATTGAAAAGTTTGTAATATTCAGTGCTCTAGTTTAATTGGAGGAAGCATCTCAAAAGGTGATGGAGTAAAAAAAAAAACGTCTGAGATCCGAGTTATTAAGTATGTAAGGGTGTTTTAACACTTAGTGCCCTAAAACCAACTGGTTTGGGAGTCACTGGCCCAAAGCTCGCTACATGGATCAAAGATGCTGCAAAAATATATATATCTAAAGTCTGAGTAATTAAGTCCGTAGGGCTGTCTTAACACCTGGTGCCCTAAAGTCAACTGGTTTGGGAGCCACCGACCCAACACTCGCTACATGGATGGAAGATAATGTATATAAATAAAAAAAAATCAAAAATCAAAGAAAAAAATCAGAAAAATCAGAAAAATTATTCCATTGCTGCAAAAAGGTGTGAATTCTGATAAAACATTAGGACAAAAATATTACTCTCTTATCAACTGCACTTGTGACTGTTGTGGGCAAAAATGAGTTGATTAATATTTTGTCGGCTGTGTATATGGAGAATGGTAAATATAATCAGAGAATTTATTATTCAGTAATTTAGAAAGAAAGAAAACAACTAGTAACTTGGAGTAGAAGTTTCACCTGATTAGTCACTAACTTCTTTATTCTCTTTTCGCTTGTCTTTTTGCTTTTGTGTGCATTAGTTTCACTACCTTTTTACTTTTGTAAAATGTTTGTGGGTATCATTGCTGTAAACCCTCACGAGATTACAACTCATCCACTAGGGACACCTAGGGGCTTAAAGGCTTGTTGCAAACGCTAAATGTAACCGTGATCCCTACGAAAGTGGCTTAGTTAAATTTTATTTTAAAGATGTTTATGTTATTTTCTCTATGTTTTGCTCGAGGACTAGCAAAATGTTAGGTTTGGGGGTGTGATGAGTGGTAATTATATCACTATTTCCCACTCATTTAACTTAATATTTTGTATAGTTTCTTGCGTTTTGTGAATATTTTGATGTGTTTTGTGTTATTTTGTAGATAAATAAAGTTTCAGGACTCTCTGGAGGTGATTTGGAGCCAAAACAGTGAAAATTGGACAAAAGGGCATTTTGGTCATTTGGCGCGTCACGACGCGCAAAGCCTTGCGCGTCGCGACGCCTAACATGGACCAAGACTTTCTAACGTGCGCCGGGTCCACAAGTCAGAATCTGAGAAGTTTGACTTTGCTAATGTGCGCCGTGCCACGTGTCATCATCACAGCCGATCTGCTAACGTGCAACGTGCCACGTGTCATCATCCTACGGTGACGACAGTCGACATCGCCACGTGCCTCCACTTGTCACTCCACGTCATCGTCCACATCACCAGTTGACCGAATCAACGTGCCACATCATCGCCATGTCATCATCAGCCAATCACAGCGTGCCACGTGTCACAATCATACGGTGCCGATAATCACTTTCGCCACGTTATCGCCACATCAGTACAATCATTGAAATGCCAGCCGCCTTGCCACATGTCACCATATCTCTTTATCCGAATCGCCACGTGTCAGATAAGAATCTGAAGTCGACGAACCAGAAGCCGCCACGTGTCGCGTCACGACGCCCGAAGCCCACTGACGCCTATAAATTCAGCTCGATTTCAGAATTCAAATCATGCATTCCTTGAGTTTTGTAAGGACTTTAGGATTGCATCTTGTGTGTTTAAGTTTTTGTAATTTAAATTAAGCATTTTTACTTTTAGTATTTTTGATTATGCACTTTTACTTTTTGTAATAAAATTTTCTTTTCTTTTCTTTTTTTTTTATATTCAGTAGTTAATTTACTGCTGGGGTAAAGTGAAGCTTTTTACTTTTATAATTTAGATTAATCTCCCTTAATTATATATATAAATTATTTAAACCTGACTTAATAAGGATACCGCTATATTGGTCGGTTTTAAATTATTTATAAATGGTTTTAACCTGACTTAATAAGGATACCGCCTGGTTGGTCGGTTGGTAATTAATTATTAATTTGACTTCATCAGGATACCGCCTATATGGCTGGTTGGTAAATATCACGCAGATTTATATATTATAATAAGGAGATTTCTAAATTAGAAATAGTAAAGGTAGATTAATCTCACTTCAATTATAATATGGAAATTGTGTTTAATAATATGAATTAAAAGTTGATTCGCCTTAATGGCTGTTTTAATTATGTAACATAATGTGACACCGCCTATATGGCTAGTCCTTAGGTGACAGATAATTTTCGCCTATATGGCTGGTTTATGGATAAATAATAACACCGCCTTTATGGCTGGTGGTTCAACTTAATTGGATAATACTGGCAATTTCCATATTATATATTTGAGATTTCTAAAAGTGGATCCCATATCCCCAGCATTTTATTTTTTTAGGGAAGAGTGATGAAACACAATATTACACTTAATAATTGATTTTCTTTTTATTGGGTAATTGTTTAGTTTGTTTATTGAGTCTTAAGCTTAATGCTTCTTGTTGTCTGATCACCAATAAGATTGATGTGGTAAACTTAAAATGAACTAGACATAGGATTTTAGGTTTCAGCCTTAGATTCAATAGCCCACGATCTTCCTTGAGGATAGATAACCCTTTAATAGATTTCCTTACAGGATAGACATATACCTGTCGGGCGGGGTTAGCCATAATTGGAACTTAATCTTAATGAATCCAGGTAATTTGGTTGACATAGACATATGGTTCAATTGGGTTATACTGGGTATTTGCATCTGACCATCGACAGAGGCTTTTGCATATCTTCGTGTTCCAGGTTAGCAAACTGATTTATTACACATATAAGAAGAGAATCAATTCATCTTTAGAATAATATTGTGTGGAGTCACAACCCTAGATCTTTGAGTCTTTTCTTTTATTTTCCTTAGTATTTTCTTTGAGTCTGTTTTTATTTTAATTAGCAAATCCACATTCAACCAACCAAAAAGCAATCAATTCCCTTCTCCCTATAATTAGATACCTGTAAATAAATAGTATCAATAATTAATAACAACAGTAGGAATTAAGTCCTCGTGGGATCGATATTTTTATACTACTTGAACGATACGTGCGCTTGCGTTATACGTGTGTGTTTACGCGGTCAAGTTTTTGGCGCCGTTGCCGGACTTGACTTATTTTTCTTGAGTTATTATTATTTCGAAGCTATCTAATTTACTTGTATGTAATTTTCTTTATTTTTATCTGTAATTTTTATTTCTTTCTTTCGTTTTCAGGTGATTGAAAAATGGAACATTATTGGGAGATTGAAATATTACGAGCTTTACTAGAAGAAGATACACCCCAAATCTAGGAGCAACGGTCTGGTTTTCTGAGGCCTGTTGTTCAGCTCAACAATTATCACTGGATGTCAGAATCAAGCAATACTACATTTGCTCATCAGAATGAAATGAGGAGATGTGTGATATGTGATGGTAACCACCCGAGCAATCAATGTATATACCTTTCAAAGTGGCAGAATTTTCGGAATCATTCAAGGTATGAAGAATCATCACATTTTCCATCTTATCCACCATCCATCTACAATCTTCATCAAGAACTAGAACCATCAGAGGAAGATCAGTTGATTGACATGCTCAAAGATTGGCTCGAGGATCGGGAAGCTCAATTTGAAGCACAAATTCAGAGTCAAGCGGCGTCTATACAGAGGATGACAGATCAAGTTAGACAATTAACAGATAACCTGAATCACATATCTCACGGAGAAAATTCAAATACAACTGAAGAAGCCTTCGAATATTCCTGAGATTCATCATGACATCATAACAGAGGACGAGGCTGAGCAGTATCAAGAATCAGAGGTATCAGTTCTAGAGCCTGAACCAACAAAGTCTCAATTTGATTTTTATTATTCTTCTGACTCTGACGAGGATGAAGAAGCTGAGCTATTTGTACCAACTGCACCAACAAATGAGGATGAAACTTTATATCCTCCAAATGAAGATCTTGGAGCTTCCATTGCACAAATGTTTGAAATATCTACCTGAGCAATCATTTCACTCAGATCAGAGGATGAAGACCTAAAAACAGACATAACTTTACATCCTCAGATTGACACTTATGGAGCATGCATTTCACAGATGACGGATGAAGAATTGAATACGGAAATTTTAAAATTCATCTGTGAAGAAAAAGTATGAGCAAGAAGAAGAAGAGCAAATGGAGGAGCAAATGTCTGAACTTATTAAAGATCCAGAGCATTCAGGCGAAACATCACTGTTTTGGGGAGTACAAATCAAAGATATCACCCAGAAGCTTGACATAATGGAACTCCCATTCCAAGTCAAGCACCATACAAGACCTCCTGATTTTCTTTCTTTCTTTTCAGGAATTACTGGAGCGACAAAGATAAAAAAAGGTGGCACGAGCACTGAATGAGACAAAACTATTTTTACCACCTTACCGTTGGAAGAGACCCTTCAAAAGCAACGCACAAGGGAATGTCTTTATAGGACATCCAAAACGACGCTGAACCTCCTTGACGGAGATTTTCAGTCACGTCTGGCTGAAGACGAAAAATTTAGCGCTTGCAGGGAGGCAACCCCATGCACTTTGTTGTCATTTCTATTTTTTATTTTGTGTATACATTTGTAGAGTTTTTAATTTTGTGTTATTTTTGTAGGGAAAAGCTCAACCAAAGCATAAGACAGAAAGGGATGGTGTTTGGCAAAGATGAGAGCTAATTCATTAGCGATAGCTGATTAAGGAATAGATTCTTGAGAACGCATCCTGATGAATTTGATACTAAGCAAATGGCGTATTACGTACATAATTCTGTTGCCTTAATTATTGCTTTGATTTGCTTTTCTGTTGTAATTATCTTTATTTTCGTAAACAGAATCCAGACTTTTTGACCTTTCACGATTTCTTTTAGCTAACAATCGTCCTTTGAAGATACTAGTGCTATTATTACTCACCCTTTTTCAGGTGTTATAAATTCAACTCATCATTGCACTTTTGAAGACATCCAGAGTAAAACATGGAAGCCACTTCAAGAAGACGAGTTGAAAACATCTGTGTGTTTTGCGGAATAGTGTTGGTGTAAGCCACAATACGTAGAACAACACATGAATTGGGTCGAGTATTAGCTGTAAGGAATATGCATTTAGAATTGGCGGAGGCAATCTTGGACTTATGGGGATCGTTTCAAAGGCCGTACAGGAAGGAGGCAGTCACGTTTTGGGAATCATCCCAAAACCCTTGGCAGAGGCAAATCTTATTGAACCATCAAACGAAAAGGAACTGATCGTGCCAAGTATGTATGAACGATTGGTAGAAATGATTAATTGTGCTGATGCTTTTATTGCTTTGCCAGGTGCTTGGGCATATGGAGGAAATTTTTATAGTGCTATCTTGGGCGAACTTGAACATACCCAGAAACAATTGGCTGTTTAACGTTGATGGATTTTATGATTTTCTTGTGTGTTTCTCTTGATGATGCCCGAGAAATGGGTTCGTGTCAAACCTTTAAAAGAACTCATTTTTACTGCCAGAACTGCTCCGGATCTAATTGACCAAATCTTAACTTATGAACCACAAATTGACCCTATCCTTTCAAAGATAAATTGGTCTGAGGACGATTGGTAAGAGGCGTCGGATTAATCTGGATCTTAACCTTTAATTTCATGTAGAATTTCAGCTAACTAGGTATTATCTTCTAAACTCTTCTTCTATTGTTTAAGACATTGGGGACAATGTCTCATTTAGGTTTGGGGGAGGGAATTAGTTGATCAGTATCTTATTTTAGTTTGTGTTTGTTTTTATTTCAAAATTTTTCGAAAAATACAAAAAAAATTGAAAAATTTTCAAAAATTTACAAAAAAATTTGCGCTTTTTGTTTTTATTTTGACTAAAAATGTGAAATGGTAAGAGATAGCTGAGTAAGAGTTTCCACTCCTGAGACGTATCTCAAACCTAATTCAGAACAAGTTAATTTTTGTTTATTTCCTTTTGAATTATTTAATTTGTGAATTCTCCATAATACTGACTAAATGGATCTTCATATGCTCAGTTAGTAGGTATTATCAACATGCATAGTAACATACATACATGAGCTATAATTGAAAAGTTTGTAATATTCAGTGCTCTAGTTTAATTGGAGGAAGCATCTCAAAAAGTGATGGAGTAAAAAAAAAAACGTCTGAGATCCAGTTATTAAGTATGTAAGGGTATTTTAACACTTTAGTGCCCTAAAACCAACTGGTTTGGGAGTCACGGCCCAAAGCTCGCTACATGGATCAAAGATGCTGCAAAATATATATATCTGAAGTCTGAGTAATTAAGTCCGTAGGGGTGTCTTAACACATGGTGCCCTAAAGCCAACTGGTTGGGAGCCACCGACCCAACACTCGCTACATAGATGGAAGATATTGTAATATAAATAAATAAAAAATCAAAATCAAAGAAAAAAATCAGAAAATCAGAAAATTATTCCATTGCTGCAAAAAGGTGTGAATTCTGATAAAACTTTAGGACAAAAATATTACTCTCTTATCAACTGCACTTGTGACTGTTGTGGGCAAAAACGAGTTGATTAATATTTTGTCGGCTGTGCATATGGAGAATGGTAAATATAAGCGAGTAGTTATTTATTCAGTAATTTAGAAAGAAAGAAAACAACTAGTAACTTGTGAGTAGAAGTTTCACCTGATTAGTCACTAACTTCTTTATTCTCTTTTCGCTTGTCTTTTTGCTTTTGTGTGCATTAGTTTCACTAACTTTTTACTTTTGTAAAAAGTTTGTGGGCATCATTGTTTAAAACCCTCACGAGACTACAACATCATCCTAGGGACACCTAGGGGCTTAAAGGCTTGTTGCAAACCCTAAATGCAACCGTGATCCCTACGAAAGTGGCTTAGTTTAAATTTTATTTTAAAGAGGTTTATGTTATTTTATTCTATGTTTTGCTCGAGGACTAGCAAAATGTTAGGTTAGGGGGTGTGAGGAGTGGTAATTATATCACTATTTCCCACTCATTTAACTTTAATATTTTGTATAGTTTTTCTTGCGTTTTGTGAATATTTTGATGTGTTTTGTGTTATTTTGTAGATAATAAAGTTTCAGGACTCTCTAAGGTGATTTGGAGCCAAAACAGTGAAAATTGGACAAAAGGGCATTTTGGTCATTTGGCGTGTCACGATGCGCAAAGCCTTGCACGTCGCGACGCCTAACATGCACCAAGACTTGCTAACGTGCGCCGGGTCCACAAGTCAGAATCTGAGAAGTTTGACTTTGCTAACGTGCGCCGTGACACGTGTCACCATCACAGTCGATCTGCTAACGTGCAACGTGCCATATGTCATCATCCTACGGTGCCGACAGTCGACATCGCCACGTGCCACCACTTGTCACTCCACGTCATCATCCACATCACCATTTGACCGAGTCAACGTGCCACAATCACGCCATGTCATCATCAGCCAATCACAGCGTGCCACGTGTCACAATCCTACGGTGCCGACAATCACTTTCGCCACATCATCCCACATCAGCACAATCATTGAATTGCCAGCCGTCTTGCCACGTGTCACCTTATCTCTTTATCTGAATCGCCACGTGTCAGATAATAATCTGAAGCCGACGAACCAGAAGCCGCCACGTGTCGCGTCGCGACTCTAGAAGCCCACTGACGTCTATAAATTCAACTCGATTTCAGAATTCAAATCATGCTTTCCTTGAGTTTTGTAAGGACTTTAAGGATTGCATCTTGTGTGTTTAAGTTTTTGTAATTTAAATTAAGCATTTTTACTTTTAGTATTTTTAATTATGCACTTTTACTTTTTGTAATAAAATTTTATTTTCTTTTCTTTTGTTCTTTTATGTTCAGTAGTTAATTTACTGGGGGGGGTAAATGTGAAGCTTTTTACTTTTATAATTTAGATTAATCTCCATTAATTATAATATATAAATTATTTAAACCTGACTTAATAAGGATACCGGTATATTGGTCGGTTTGTAATTATTTATAAATTGGTTTAACCTGACTTAATGAGGATAAATGAGGATACCGCCTGGTTGGTCGTTGGTAATTATTATTAATTTGACTTAATCAGGATACCGCCTAATCAGGGCCTATGGCTGGTTGTAAATATCACGCAGATTTATATATTATAATAAAGGAGATTTCTAAATTAGAAATAGTAAAGGTAGATTAATCTCACTTCAATTATAATATGGAAATTGTGATTTAATAATATGAATTAAAAGTTGATTCCGCCTTAATGGCTGGTTTTAATTATGTAACATAATGTGACACCGCCTATATGGCTGGTCTTTAGGTGACATAATTTTCGCCTATATGGCTGGATTATGGATAAATAATAACACCGCCTTTATGGCTGATTCAACTTATTGGATAATACTGGCAATTTCCATATTATAATAATTTGATATTTCTAAAAGTGGAGCCCATACCCCCAGCATTTTATTTTATTCTAGGGAGGTGATGAAACACAATATTCACACTTAATAATTAATTTTCTTTTTATGGGTAATTCGTTAGTTTGTTTATTGAGTCTTAAGCTTAATGCTTTTTGTTGTCTGATCACCAATAAGATTGATGTGGTAAACTTAAAATGAACTAGACATAGGGATTTTAGGTTTCAGCCTTAGATTCAATAGCCCACGATCTTCCTTGAGGATAGATAACCCTTTAATAGATTTCCTTACAGGATAGACATATACCTGTCGGGCGGGGTAGCCATAATTGGAACTTAATCTTAATGAATCCAGATAATTTGGTTGACATA